>JAKCPI010029180.1:0-50972 GCA_023213315.1 Euborellia annulipes | reverse complement strand
AAAAATGAAAATAAAATGGGAAAGAAGGATTAGTAATTTGATTTGAATTGTCAAAATTCAAATGTCACATGGATCAAAATAATAGTAATTATGGAGGTTTTACAAACTTCAGAAACCAATTACCAATCATTTCAATTATACTAGGGTATACTATGTAGCCGACCTTCAATAGGTATTAAATAATATTAACCTCCAAAAGAAAAGAAACAATCTCATACGAAGATAAATGAATTTGGAGCATATGATATACCAATCGGATAAAATACAGGAGGATTTTTTGAATTTTACAAATTCAAAGTTTACTTTTTCAATATGGTTTGTATTTTTTTTTCTGTAGGCAGCAAGAAAGAAATTATATTACAATAAGATTAGAAGATGAAGACAAATTAAAGACTGCTTTCGGCCTAAAATGTTATTAATTGTACCCAGTCGGCGATCCATTTTCAGGGCAAGATTGTATAAAAACATTTCACTTGCTATGGGTAAAATTTGATTATATTGTAAAATGTCAATATAAGGACGATGTTATGCATAAGGAACCAAGCACCATTATGATCGAAATTGAGATAAGACCGCCATCTTGTGGGAAAAAAGAAGTCCTACCTGTTTATTTAAATCACAACATTATTACCATGGGGGTAACTAGAGGGGGGGGTGCCGGAAAAGGCTTGTGCGGGGGGGGGGGCAGAAAGCTCCCTGTCCCAAGAAAAATTGAGGAAATCTGGGGATTTCCATGCTCCCCCCCAGCGAGGATGGCTGGTTCCATTCCTCCCCAGGCAAATTCTCTAGTTACGCCCATGATTATTACTCTGTGGACTTTTTTTGAATAAATCAAGAAACAAGAATGAAATATTAATTCTTATTTATTTCTTGACAAAAAAAAACGGTAAGGAGGAATGCATCATCTCCCACACACAAACAGACAAGACGGCATGACGCAGAGATACCGGAAATGGTCCAGATTTATCCAGCTGTTTCGTTCGACCTCTACTACCTTAACCAAAAGCATCATAATCGCTTAAAAAGGGATCTAGTTAATATATTTTTTAGAAGGGTAGAATATATCTTTTCCTTCTCTGAGTCAAAAAAAAGTATTCGCTATGTTCCACCAATTAAACACCTATGAAACTGAGAATCAACATCCTTATTTATCTTGGAGTTATATATCCGATATGTACACTTTCTAAGGTCTCCTGAGTTCAAAAAAGTCCCGCAAATATGTATTATGTAATAATTATAAAAATAATATAGTGAGTGTAACAATCCCAACAAAAATTGAGAGGTATTTCGACGAAAATTCCACAAACACAGAACACAACTTTCAAATACCGAAGGTAAGAGCGAAATAAAGATTCCTATTGAAGTTATTTTTTCCGATTTTCTAACAAAAAAAAAACTTTTTTACTTCCAACGCCGAGTCTGAGCTAGTCTGAGTCATTAATTAATTCTTAATTGAGTTGTCATAATTAAGTATATTTATAAAAAAAAATACCTTTAAAGGTAAAAAAATAGTTGAATAGAGTCGCAGATATACCTGTAACAAAAGAAAATTAAATTTTAATTATATTAAATATCAATCTATAATACGTAATAATTCTTATAGATAATTTAACTCTCTACAAAAAAGGTCTCTTATGATTTTTTGCTAACTTGACTGGTTCAAAAGTTATTCGAGGTCAAAATCAAAGTTCTAGTCAATTTTGACCACGAATAACTTTTGAACCAGTCAAGTTAGCAAAAATCATAAGATACCTTTTTTGTAGAGCGTAAGAATTTTCATTTGCCGTCATGATCTGTTCATGAGGTAAAAAATTCCAAAGTAATAACATAATTTTTCCTATGCTATTTTCATTAAAAACTTTGGCTATCGGGGGGGGGGGGGGTTAATATTAAAACTAAGAGTTAAAAATTTTAAGTGAAGTTAAAAATCAGAGTGAATAAATATTTTTTGAAGTTTTATTTATAAATGACTTATTTTATAGCTAATTCTTCTGATAGATTAGATATTTTTCTTATAGAAAAGTTGATAATAAATCATAGACTATAACCCTATCTATTATAGATTATAAAATAAAAGATTAAACGTTGGAATAATAGACTATTTGTTTATACCAAGGTGAAGGACATTAAAAAAAAAAAACTACAAATTCAAAAAGAGATCTAAACCTTCAGCTATTTAAATAACAACAATCAAAACATCTGGAATGAATTAACAACCTACCGAGGGATTTTATTTTAGCGGAGATAGAAGGAAGGGTAGGGTGTGAATTTTGTTAGATACACAAGTATTTTTATTGATAAATTACGAGTATAGAATAAGGTAGTATAGAATTATTGTTTTTTGTATGTGTTCATTTCTTCGATTAATCTGAGCTAATCAGTGGATCATTAGTTTTACTTTCTCTTACCTCTATATATGATAATAAATATAATAAATATATATATATATGGGGGGGAGAGAGAGAGAGAGAAAGTATTGGATTCATGTCAAAAATTCAATAACCAGATTTTGATGGATATACACGTTTTGAGGTCCACTGAATCCAGAACACACTTTAGATTACCGAAGGTAAGAGAAAGTTGTATGCTGTGCGATCAGTCACATCAGATTTTTTGAATTATAATATAATAGCTAAAATATTCTACATGGAGAATGGAGAAAATTTAGCTATTTTGAATGAAGAGGAGTCGGTTCATCGTAAAATTATATAATAATTGACGTCATATCTGTCATGTCTTTATACTGTAGTAGTATAGTAAAATTCAAATTTTGTAATATTTAACCTTGAATAAAAAAAAAGCAAAGAGAATATCCATCATTAAATGATGGATAAACAAATAAATAAATAATTTCATCATTTTGTTATCAAAGTTAAATAATTTTATCATTTGATTATAAAAAATCTGGTGTGACTGGCGCACAGCACACAACTTTCTCTTACCTTCGGTAATCGAAAGTTGTGTTCTGTGCTTGTCACACCAGATTTTTTGTGTCGACATGTATTTAGTTTCCGACAGTAGGGTACATTGGATTTTAAGATGTAAAATTTATAAGTATGGGAAAATATTTAGGCTATATTTTGTTACCATGGCAACCATTTCTCCTATCTTTCCTATGAAGCACAAGAGTAAAGTGGTCTTCAGAAGATTTCAATGACAAAATGAGAATATACATTTTATAAGGAATCTAAAAAATAATTGATTTTTGAATTTAAAAAAAAATCGTTGGAGCAAATTTTGAGAAAATCGAAAAAAACTGAAAAATTGCATCAGTAAAGTACTAGTACTTTTTGGCCAATTTTGTTGAAAAGCTTCGTGTCACGTCCCATGGGGGTGCCTAACTTAAATATAAAATTTCAACTTCGTAGCTCTTTTCGTTCTTGAGATATTTTGTTCACAGACAGACACACAGACACACAGACAGACAGACAGACAGACAGACCATGTCGCGAAAACCACTTTTGATTCAGGGAGCTCAAAACGTGAAGATCCATCAAAATCTCGACATCGAATTTTTGACATGAAACCAATACTCCCCCCCCCCCCATAAATAAATATAAAAATAAAGGGGAGGGAAAAGAAAAAAGTATAATTTTTTTTTTTGTAAATAGAGAGGTAAAAAAAAAATAAGTTGAGAAAATAATCCCAAATTACTACGAATTTGTATTATTGGGATTATGTATAATAGAAGTTGGATTTTTTTTTTTTAAATAAAACATTCGTCCTTTTAAAAAATATACATGTGCACAGACTCTAGTGCAACAAGGCCAATGACACTCGAGTCGAAGCAAGTGCATAGTACTTGAAAACGACTGCAGAATAAGCAGTCGAAATGTATAGTATTTATATTTTTACAATAATAAATAATTAATAACAAATGTAGTCTATAATAAAAAAAATCCCGTAATAACACCAATGACAACTTTGTGCCTGAATTAGATTATAAGCCTAGAAGAACTGAAGATGGGCGAATAAATTTTGCCCGAAACGGATTTATCATCCAAAGACTATTTTCTTTGCTGCTCAAACTCGCAACATCAACAGCAACTTCTCTCTGTATTATATTATGAATTAGTTCAATTTTAATGAATGAGCAACGTAGAAATAGTGAATGGCCTTTTACATAATAGCCTACATGAATCTTTTGTCTATGCGACATAAAAAATTCATGAGGGACGGCAGTTTTCTAAAAAGCACCGGATTAAATAACAACAATACCTCATTAAAATAATGAGGGGATAATTTTCAATTTATTATAAATGAGGCTACAGGACCATGGTGTAGTGGTTAGCATGCTAGCCATTTGTACCTAGGGTGGTGGGTTCGCATCCCGTCCCATGCGACAAAAATTTATTTAAATTGAATTGACTACCAATCAATTTAAATAGGCTAAATAGGGACGGGGTCTAAATGGCCTTCGATGCCGAAAAAAACATTAAATGAAATTAAAAAAAAAAAAAAAATTATAAATGAAAATATGTAGGGGTACATTGTTGGTGAAAATATTTTTTTTTTTTTTTTTCTCATTCACACTCACACTCACACACACATTCATACAGTCTTTTCGGCAACTCAGGCCATATAAGACTTTTTACGATATCCGTTATAATAAATATACATATATGGGGTCCAGGCATTCTTATTTAAGCCATTTGGTATCCAATTGGCTTAAATAAAATCATCGGACTGCCTGGGGTCCGAACCCGCGACGTTTGGTATATGAGGTTAGCACGCTAACCTCTACGCCATGCCCCGAGGGCGGTGAAAATATTTACAGTTTACGGATAAATTTTGCACCGGCAGATAATAAATATAAACAAAATCACATTTTTTTTTACTTTCTCTTACCTATGTATATATGTAATATATATAGGCTATAGTGAGAAAGTATTGGATTCATGTCAAAAATTCAATGTCGAGATTTTGATGGATCTTCACGTTTTGAGGTCCCCTGAATCGAAAAAAGTGATTTTCGCGTGTCTGTCTGTCTGTCGTGTGTGTTCAATTTTAAGCATGAAGGAATTGAGCTAGGAGGTTGAAATTTTATATTTAAGTTAGGCAGCCCACGGGACCGGAAAAATAAGCTTAATCAAAATCGGCCAAAGGATACTAGTACTTTTCTGATGTAGGCTACTTTTTCAGTTTTTTTCGATTTTCTCAAAATTCGCTCCAACGATTTTGATTAAAATTCAAAAATCAATTATTTTTTAGATGCTCTTTCAAATGTATATTCTCGTTTTGCCCTCAAAATTGTTTGAAGCACACTTTACTCTTGTGCTTCATAGGAAAGATAGGAGAAATGGTTGCCTTGGTAAGAAAATATAAATATTTTCCCTTACTTATAAATTTTACATCTTGAATTCTAATATATCGGCGGAAACTAAATATAAGTCGACACGAAAAATCTGATGTGACAAGCACAGAACACAACTTTCGATTACCGAAGGTAAGAGAAAGTTGTGTGCTATGCACCAGTCACACCAGATTTTTTTGTATATATAAGACTTTTACGATAACCGTTATTAATTAATGTATCTATTGGGGGTCCAGGCATTCTTATTTAAGCCATCCATATCAAATTAAAATTCAATTAGAAAAAAAAGCATTGTAATTTTAGCTACTTATTTAATAATCTATTGATCAGATAAGACCATCATAATTCATTAATCAATTAAATTCTTACTAATTTAATTTCATAAATGGAGATAATTAATTAAGATGAAGAGAGAGAGAGAGAGAGAGAGAGAGATTCTTAACAGAGTTTGGCATTACTGCCCATTAAGGGGTCAACTCGCAAATGCATGCAAGGGTCGGTCTATTGAATTATCCGCAACATCAATAACATGAATAGTATTATATTTAAGAGCAAGAGAGAGAGAGAGAGAGAGAGAGAGGGGGACTTTCATTGAGGACAAACATGGGGTCAATCAGAGAGTGTAAACGGATCAATTGACGCCCCATTTGAACTGACAACTTAAATGAACTTAATTGAGATAATTTAAAATTCTGATTTCTTTTTGTTTTTTACTTTCACTCTATGAATAGAAAAAGTTTTTCGGATAATTATTAATATATTGATCTGATATACTTTTCTGGAAAATCTGGTGTGATGGTCACACAGCACACAACTTTCTCTTTTTTTTTTTTTTTTAATGGGTGCATAAGGTCCGAAGACCTATAATGACCAATAGTCACATGCAGCCAGGAAGAAAATAAAAACAAAAGGAGAAGCATAAAGGGGAAACTCAACTGCGGGAACTGAGAAGATGCCTGTTGAGGTTAGACTTGAAAGTCTGAAGATTGTAGGTTTTGGGGAAGATAGACGCAGGGAGCTTGTTCCAATCACGGGAGGTCATGGGGACAAAGGAAGAATGAAATTGATTTGTTCTGTTAGTCGTGATCTTATCTTCGGTATCGAAATTCTGTGCTTGTCACACCAGATTTTTTGTGTCGGCATATATTTATTTTCCGCCAATATATTAGAATTCAAAATGTAAAATTTATAAGTATGGGAAAATATTTATATTTTGTTACCATGACAACCATTTCTCCTATCCTTCCTATGAAGTGCAAGAGTAAAGTGATCTTCAGAAAATGTCAATGGCAAAATGGGAATATACATTTTAAAGAGCATCTAAAAAATAATTGATTTTTGAATTTTAATCAAAATCTTTGGAGTGAATTTTGAGAAAATCGAAAAAAAAAAAAAACTGGAAAACTACATCAGTAAAGTACTAGTACTTTTTGGCCGATTTTGTTGATTGAACACACACACACACACACACAGACGGATCATGTCGCGAAAACCACTGTTTTGGATTCAGGGGACCTCAAAACGTGTATATCCATCAAAATCTCGACATCGAATTATAAATATTTTCCCATGTTTATAAATTTTATATCTTGAATTCTAATATATCGGTGAAAACTAAATATATGTCGACACAAAAATTGTGGTGTGACCCGCACAGTATACAACTTTCTCTTGCCGAAGGGTAAGAGAAAGTTGTGTGTTGTGCGACCAATTACACCAGATTTTTTTAGGAAAATTTTGTCCGACATTTGAATGTCCTGAGGAAGAATGGAAACGTTGAGAGTAGAGAGTACGAAGACCTCATTACACCATAGACGGCAGATGAATCATTTCAGACCTTTACTCTTTCTTTCTTATGTGCAGACTTTAAAATAAAGCAAAGCTTAGAGAGGGAGCGAGAGAGAGTGAGGAGTTTCGTGCTTCTTGATGCTTGATTGCATCAGCAAAGTTTACTTTTTTTTTTTGAAATATTGCTGCTTCTGCGTTTCTTTATAAAACATTTATTTCTTTATATCTCAATAAAAAGAAATATTAAGGTATATTCAAAAAGCAAATAGATAAAATGAACAACTTTTACCAAAATTTTAGAGTTGATAAAAGTTTTATTATAATAGTAAAACTCGGATATTAAACTAACATAAGAGGTCAACTTTGCTAACTTTAGTAACAAAATATAGTAGCGTGGGATATACTTAATTAAGTATAAAGAAATCTTTTGTCTATAATTTTCATTTTTAATCCTTGATCAGGTCTATTCTCTAAGCAAAAACGTTAAATTTTAACATCTGAAATCAGCGTCAACAACTCCTTGACTCAAATTGCTATTCTGTAAGCAAAAACTTTAAAGCCAAAGCGTTAACATTTAGTCAATAGTGTTAAAAATAAATGTCCTGTCTAGCGGGCACCTCTTCCAGACTGCCATCTCCTGTTATTGTTCGAATCGTAAAACACAGCCATTTTCACGCTCAAGAAATTTAATTTATATAGAAGAAAAAAATGCGACTAAATTCTATTTGTTATCATTGGTCGGCTTAGTTGACAAAGATAGTTGTTTTAATTATAATATTCTTCGAAATAATAACTTATTTAAATTAAATGTTCATAGAAAAGCATAATCGTTTGTTTTTGATTAGATTATTATTGTATTTATTAGAGAAAGTACTGTCTAATAAATTAGAAAAAACAAAACAAACCAAGCTTTTGTTCTTAGAATGGACATGTTCAAATAAATATGGAAATTTTATTTTCATAAACTTTAGTAGGTAATTGCAAATTAACTTAGATAAAGTTAGAATTGAAAATAAAAATTTTTTTTTTCATTATCTCTGACGCCACACACTATTTAGTAAAGATAGAGAAAAAAAAGTTGGTTGAAATAGTTTTATTTAAAGTATTTTTGTAAAAATTAAAAAAAAAAAAAAATTCTATGAAGTTTTTAGAAAGATATAATTAATTAATTATTGGCCTAGCGGAAGAAACCCTCTTGAGGAACATCCCCCGATTGCAAATGGATACGAATAATTGAATAAATATATTTTCAATAAATCCTCTTAGGACCGGTTTCTTCACTTCTAGCCAACTAGCAAACTAATCCGATAGATAGCAAATCATCAATTTAGGAAATAAGAAAACGTTTAAACTTCGAGTTAAAAACAATGAGTTTTTCACATATAATTAATAAAGGTAAGAGGAAAGTTATGTGAAGTAAGCAAATCAATTAAGGGATCAATTAAAAAAATTATTAAAAATTAAAATTAATTAAAATAATAATTAATTAAAGCTAATTAATCTACTATATAAAAAGCGATTGTTCCTCAATCGTCTGTAATCGAAAAATCTCATCCACCAGTATATCAAATTTGACGGCTAAGGTGTCATTGAATAGATATTGATGTGTAGTTGTGAAACATGTATTTTTGTTTTAATTTTAATTAATAAATTAATGTTTAATAAGCTCTAGGGTGTGAAAAAATTATGGAAAAACCGAGACCCCTCTGGCCAGAGCCCAGGTGGTAAAGCCGCAATTTTTCAGCATTTTTTTTTTTTTATTGCAACATTAAATGTTAAACTATAGTTTATCTAACAAAAATCTAATAATTTCTTAAAGGATTAAACTTAAAAATGACAAAATTTAAAAATCACAATTGGCCATCTCTCCCCTAACTAATAGGCGTCTGTAACCACTGGACGTTATTTTTATTTTTTAAAAA
Organism: Euborellia annulipes; assembly: GCA_023213315.1. Lineage (NCBI taxonomy): Eukaryota > Metazoa > Arthropoda > Insecta > Dermaptera > Anisolabididae > Euborellia > Euborellia annulipes. Next base: position 41,948 of record JAKCPI010029180.1, on the reverse strand, counting down.
ACATATAACCGTATTTATTAATTTAAATAAGCGAAAAATGTAGGTACCCCGGGGTTCACCACATCTTGTCGATTTATCAACATGCCCTACTGTTGGACCACAGTACCACTCCTTATTTAAATTTGATAGATCGCTATTTCGTTTTTTAATAATTTTTCCAAGGAAGCCCCCTCAGCTCTTAAAATGTTTTATCACATAATAATTACAATTTAATTATAAATAGGAACATGTGAAGACTATTACAGGTGAGGGAGAGAGCGAATCGTTTCTTGCTTTGTGCGAATTTGTTTGTCTCTATGTGTATATGGATAATTCCCTTCGTTTGATTACAAACCAAGCAAGCCACACACACAGAGTGAGTGAGCCGAGGAGGAAGAGATTGGGGGTTTATAATTAAATATTGATTCAGTTTTAGACGACGTCAGAGGGGGGTGGGGGTGGAGGGTGGGTGAACAAACCCTTCCAAACAGAAGAACAGAGAGAATTTGGTTGATAATAGAGAGAAAGAGATGATAGCTGTCTGGCTTAAATCTATCTACTCTGTCTTTTCTTTCTTTTTACTTTCTCTTACCTCTATATATGTTAATATATATATATAGAGAAAAAGTATTGGATTAATGTGAAAAATTGGATGTCGAGAATTTGATGGATATACACGTTTTGAGGAACCCTGAATCCAAAAAAGTGGTTTTCGTAACCTGGACTGTCTGTATCTGTGAACAAAATATCTCAAGAACGAAAAGAGCAAGGAAGTTGAAATTTTATATTTAAGTTAGGCACCCCCTGCACGTGACACGAAGTTTTTGAACAAACTCGACGAAAGAGTACTAGTACTTTACTGAAGTACTTTTTCAGTTATTTTTTATTTTTTTTTTTTCATTGTCTCAAAAAAATATCTCTGACTTTCGATAATTGAATGTCGAGTTCTGTGCTTGTCACACCAGATATTTTGTGTCAATATATATTTAATTTCCTTAAATATATTAGAATACCAGATTGTAAAATTTATAAACAAAATTTTAAAGAGCATCAAAAAATAATTAAATTATAAATTTTAATCAAAATCGTTTGAGCGAGTTTTGAGAAAATCGAAAAAGAAAGTGAATCAGTAAAGTACTAGTACTTTTTGGCTGATTTTGTTCAAAAGCTTCATGTTACATATCAGGAGGGGACTTAACTTAAATATCCAATTTCAACTTGCTAGCTTTTTTTTGTTCTGCAGATATTTTGTTCACAGAGAGACAGGCCATATTGCGGGACCTATTTTTTTTGGACTCAGAGGACCCCAAAACATTTCCATCAAAATCTCGACATCGATTTTTTGCCATGAACTCAATATTTTATCTGCCTAATGTTAATTATGAAAAAATTTATAAAATGATACATAAAGAAAATTTAGAACGTATGAGCTTCGTGCTGGTCGTTTTACTACCAGTAGGTAGTATTATTTTATAATTTTGACAAAAGATTCATATAGGCACTGAAGATGGATGGCCCCTGTATAGGGACCGAAATATTTTCAATAAATTGAAGTAAGAGACAAGAGACTGCTGGTTTTATTTTCCTTATCTTCACAATAGAAAATAATTATTTTATTTCTCCAAGGAAAAACCTGATATGTCTTTAATTTGAAAATATTGACTGTATAGGCAGTAGCCTATATACTACGGGGGGGGGGGGATCTATGCGGGTTATAGTCCCCCCCCCCCCAGAAGACCTAACTTTCAATAGATATTTTGGGTTCTTGAAGAAATCAATTGAGTAAGAAGTGTCTTTATACATTTTTCTATTTATTCTGAATTGTTTTTTAAACATTCAAATTTCCCGCCCCCTCTCCCAATCTCTCTCAAAAAAAATTTTACCCCCCCCCTCCCCCCCCGCATAAAACAAATTTCCAAGACCGCGCCTGTGTTTAGGTGATAAGACAATGATGGTAATGATAATACACATTGACATGAATGAAATGAATATTATTTAATTAAAAACCATTTATATCAATGAGGTTTGATATAATGAAAAAAAAAATAAAAAGCTTATTATTTTTAAAGGAAAAACAAAGGCGCATATATAAAAAAAAAGAATGGTATGTAATGTTATTTGCAGTGGCGGCTAGTGAACTCTTTTGTTGATAAGCCGATAAAAGTGGCCTGACACGTGTTCTAAACGAGCTAACGTCCTTTTTTTTTTCTTTTTATTGGAAACACGGACCAACCAACAAGGTGATTAAAAATATTATAGACAATAGGCGGGGTTGAAATGAAATTAAAGAGGCTATACCATTTCAAGAAAAAAAGTATGCTGTTCAAAGCGAATAAAAGAAAAAAACAAAGTAGGCTATAAGCGAATAATGAGAAAGAAAATTAGTATTTAATTGTCAATTTAAATTTTTCTAGAGTATAGGTCTATAGCCCAGTTTTTCTTGGTTTTTCGAGAAGTGTATTTAAATAAATCATTAAAGAAAATTTTTCTAATTTCATATTTTTTTTTTTAATTGCTAATTTATTTAAAAGGTCTTTGAAACTGCTCGGAACATTTTAACGAATCTTGAAATATAATCGTCAGTTATTTTGAAATTAGTTCTTTAAGGTGAGACAAAAAAAAGATAAAATAATAAAGTCAAATCACTTAGTAAATAAGGTATAAATATGCAGATAAAATAAACTTTTTTTCCCACTTCAAATTTTTACTTTCTCTTACCTTGTTAATATGTTTATATACAGAGAAAGTATTGGTTTCATGTTAAATATTCGATGTAGAGAATTTAATGGATATGCACGTTTTGAGGTCCCCTGAATCCAAAAAAGTGGTTTTCGCGACATGGTCTGTCTGTGGGTGGGTAGATGTTCAATTTTAAGCCTGAAGGAATTGAGCTAGGAGGTTGAAATTTTATATTTAAATTATACACGCCCCCTGTAGCGTGAAAATAAGTTTTTAATCAAAATCTGTCAAAAAGTAGTAGTAGTAGTAGTACTTTACTGATGTAGTTTTTCAGTTTTTTTTTTTGATTTTCTCAAAATTCGTCATAAATTCATAAATCTATTATTTTTTAGATGCCCTTTAAAATGTATATTCTCATTTTTCCATTGAAATCTTCTGAAGACCACTTTACTCTTGTACTTCATAGGAGAGATAGGCTAAATGGTTGCCATGGTAACAAAGTTTAAATATTTTCCCAGTTATAAATTTTACATCTTGAATTCTAATATATCGGCGGAAACTAAATATAAGTCGACACGAAAAATCTGGTGTGAATAGCACAGAACACAACTTGCGATTACCGAAGGTAAGAGAAAGTTGAGAAGGGGGGTGCTATGCACCAGTCACACCAGATTTTTTTTAAGTGAAAAAACGAATTTTCTAATAGAGATTTTGAATTTTTTTTGTCTTTTCTGGATCTTAGGCCATTTAGACTTTAAATGATAATTATTTATTATGAAACAAATTATAATAGCACATTTATCTATACTAAAAGATATGCAATTGATTTAAATACAATTCCTTAAAAGTTTCAAATGTTTCACGACAAAAATTTTCTTTTTAAAAAGAGAATTCCAGTGTAAATACATTTTGATTTTTGTTTTATTATTCTAGACGGAGCCAAAAGGCGTTTGAGTGAATTACGAGAGAACAGGTGTCAGTCAGTCAGACTGGGCGATATTTTTTCACTTAGTGATTCGATAGGAATGCCAATTGACGTCACTAGCCTCTATGGCTAGACAAGGTGGTGGTCATGGTCATTTAGGGGGTGGGAGGGAGGTCACCTCACCTCTTTTGATAATAATGAGTCGATAGCCACTCAGAATAGAAAAAACAACAACATGAATCATAGAGATAATCTGATTATATTCTAATAGTACCAAGAACTAAAAAAATAAATAAATGATATCCATGTATAAATAAAAGTGTTAAGATAACAAACAAAAAGAAAAAATATAAGTGAAATTTTTTAAGTGAGGTTTTTGTATTTTACTTGCTCCAAAAAATGGTATTTTATACAATGAAAATATAGGAGTATCAAAGTGACGACCCGCGCGGCCCAAGAAATTTTTGTGGATTCCAAGAATTGTTAAAGTAAACAACAATTAGAAGCAGAAGAATCCTCTCTCTCCCTTTCTCCATTTTGATTTGATCATATTAGTTGAATTATCTCTCTCTCTCGATCATCAATAAAAAAACATTCATGAATATTCTATGAACATAAGATTATTATGGTTCGAAGATGAAGGGATTATAAAAGATGGCCCGAAACGTTAAGAATGTTTTTCTTTAGGGTGTCTCTCCCAATTGAAACTTGTACTAATGGAATGTCTATTCAATTAGGAATTGAATTTTTGTTGCGCCTCTAATAATATATATATGTATGATAAGTAATTAAAATTCATCTAACATTAATGCTAAAATTGAAATTATATAAAATAAAATTGATGAAAATCTTTCCAAAAATCGAACGAATAGTTGCAAATATGACGTCTTAAAAATAACAAAAAATTCAGCTTTTGGCCTGAATTTTTGTCTTAACAAATACCAACATTATGACTAAAATTTAAAGAGGTAAAGCAAAAACAAAAAAATATAATAGTGGCCATCAGCCATTAAAATAAAAATAATTTTTATCATTGGAGATATAATTGATAGTTAAAAATTCCTTTTTGTTTGATTTTTATTGACGACGTTTCGGACCCTAATCGCGTCCTTCCTCAAAAAGTCAAATTAAACTTCCAAAATGTCGACAAATAATAAAAATAAAATAAAAAGTAATTTTAAATTTTATTTGATTTGAATCCTATTTTTTATTATATATGTTAGTTATAGTTTTTAATCATATACAAGACTCTAATTAAACCAGATTTAATTATAAGTTTTCCCCCCTCTTTTTCTCCTATTCTTAACAAAAGGCATTTGCCCTAAGCTAACATAAAAGAGTCTCAAATAAAAGTTGAAAATAATACCGCTTAAATCATTTTTTTCCAAGGGAATGAGGATCAGACAAGAAATTTTAAAATAACACATGAGTCTTCAAGTCTCTGGACTGACACCCAGATGGCGCCAAAAATGCCAAGACGCTTTTGTTTTTTAGTAGTACCAAACATCAAATACTTTCAAATATTTCTTAACATTCGGGTCAGTCAATGTCGATCTATGGAAGATTAAGTGTCGCCAAGACAATACACCGATCCACAAGTCGATGAAAACGATGGTATAATCGAACGATTTACCCCCCCCCCCCATATTCACCAGATCTGGCCCCATCTGACATCTACATGTTCGTATATCTCAAAAAGATGCTCTAGGGAAAGAGATTTGGCTCCGATGATGAGGTTATAACATATTTTGAGTCCAAAGAAAAATCATTCTGTAAGAAAGCCATAGAAAAATGGAATTATTGTATCGTTATGGATGGTGGTTTTGTTGATGAATAAAGTTTCATTTTGCAACAAAAAAAAATCTGTTTTTTTCTGGTTGTCCTGGTATGCTATAACCTCGTCATCCCAGGACTTAATGACCCATGTGGTATACAGTAGAAACCAGAGTCTATGGTGTTATCAGAAAAATATGCAGACAGCGGAAAAATTAAAGAGGATTTTATAGTTTTTGTAAATACTCTATTTTATGAATGATTTTATTTTAAAGTGTTATGCTGACACCGAAACCACTTAAATTTGCGAAACACTGCCGACACCGACACTCCTACCAGTCCTGGTAGAAACTCGGCCTCAGTTTTTGACCAGAGCAGGATTTATTTATAAGTTATACAAGCTAGAGGTTAGGGCTGCTATTTTCTTCAAGACTACTCCTCATTCTAAAAAAAATTGAGCTGTCTGAGTTAACAAGTAGCCCTATACATAAATATATGCCTATTACAACATTATTTGCTCCAATGCCGTGCACCCAGGATGTCTGACACTCTTGACCCAATTTTTTTTTTAGCATTAAACTTATAATAAATAGCTCCTATCTCAAATAGCTCAAGACCTCATCAAGTCTACATCTGGCTCTAATTATAACCCAAAAAATGAGCTGAGTGTAATCTGAAGTAAAATCCATATTTAACAATCGTGAAAGTGAGTTAAAGTGTGAAATTTTACCTAACTTTTTCTCCATTCGTCTAAAAAAATAAAAAATCGTACGATTACAATACTTCTATTATTTTTTTGGTGATTGAAAGAGAGCATAGAGAATGGGAAATTAACTTTTCCAAATGAAACTCACTTTTCTCTCATTCAATTTTGAAAAGCAAGAGTATCAAGCAACACATTCTAATCTGTTCATCTGTCCGACTGTTCGTTTGTTGGAAATAAAACCGGATGCAGTCAGTCACCAAGAGAGAGAGAGAGAGAGACTCGTCATGGTCTTATCAACAACTCTCTCCCTGTAAATCAGAGAAATGAATAAAGAGTTAGTAACATTTGAAGGTAGGAGGAGAGTGCGTAGGGTGGTCGTGACGTCACCATAGCAACCCTACGTCATTGGCTTGGAAGGTCGGAGTTCGATCTTCAGCAGGGGTGAGGGTGAGAAGAAGAGAAATACTTTGACAAAGTCACAGGTCACTAGAGATTTATTTGGTCATTTATGAATCACAATCAATCGATATTTATTTATAAATAAATACTAGGCCCTACTTACTCTATTCATTACCTCTAATCAATTATAATTCTAAAAAAGTTTTTGCTCTTTGAATTTGGTCAAAGCTCAAATAATAAAAGTAGAGTACGTATATAAAGATTAATTAAAATTTAAAAATAATTTTCCCTTTTACTCCTAAAGACAAAAGTCATTTTTTCAAAGGTGATTAAATAGCCGAGCGGACGGACAGGCCTCAGCGAGCCCCACCTCCTCCTGTAAGTTTATTTGTGCCAAAGCCAACGGAACCCAGAATCTCCAGCCTTTTGGGTGTGTAAGGCTTGCATCAGAATTAGCCTTCAAGATAGGTTGTTGCCCTCGGGCTTGGTCTAGGGATTAGCGTGCTAACTTTCTATACCGAGGGTCGCGGGTTCGGACCCCAGGTAGTCCGATGATTTTATTTAAGCCATTTGGATACCAAATGGCTTAAATAAGAATGCCTGGACTCCAAATACATATATATTCAACTAAAGGTTATCGTAAAAGTCTTATATGGCCTAAGTTGCCGAAAAGACTGTGTGTGTGAGTGTGAATGGGAAAAAGTGTGAGTGATAGGTTGTTAAACTCGTTTGAACTGGCGAGACATTTTCTAAACAAACGCATCTCAATGAGGTCACAAAAAAAAATTGCTATTAAAAATGCATTATTTGGAATTAACCATCCAACCTATTTAAAACTCATTATTTAAAATGCCATGTTTTTTTTTTAGTGGCCAAATGAATTATTATTATTCTATTTCAAATTTGTTAATTTTTTATTCATTTATTTTTCTTCTTTTTTTAAAAATGTAAGTATTTAATAAAATGAGTATTAGAAAAGTTGCCACCACCTTCCGCTTTGAGCTTTGATATCACCTTTAACTCTAAATATTTTGATACGCCTTAAGCATCACCTTCAATTTTGCCCTTTTTGTCCTTCCCAACCGAACTCTCAATTATCAATTTCTTTCATTTAAAAAATTTCCAATCTCTACACTTGGAAATGAAAAAAAGGAGGATTTTAAGATGGTTTCATTTAAAAAATTAGAGAGTTGAGATGAATATTTTATTAAATTAAATAAAAGTAGTATGTAAATTTTTATGACGTAAAAAGTAAAATAATTTTCATATCTTTATCTTTAACCAGAAGGATTAAGAATTTTCTAAGAAAATTTAATTGAATTTAATAATGTATGAATTAATTTTAAAATTTTATAATGTAGAAAGAATGTATTTCACTCTTAACATTAATTTATTAGCCGTTTATGGAAATTTATGAAGTGGGGGATGAATTATAATCATCAAGGCTGACTGATAATGAAAATTTCGTTAGATGATTAACAAACAAAGTCAGTCATTTAATCGCGTGTTTAAACAATCTCTGAAATTAGTAATCGAATCACTTGATTGATGTGATAACAAGAGATAAAGACCTTCCCTCTCTCTCCCTCTTAGTATGCATATAAACTCTACTTACTCTTGTTATTTACTTTCTAAGGAATTATTGATTGGGAATTAAAATTAAAAAAAGCTCCAATCTTTCTATCGAAGGACAGAACGATTCCCTCTCTTATTCTTTTATTTTATTCTCTCTCTTTTCATCGTTCCGTTTTTTTTTTTTAATCTCCAAAAAATATCAGAGAGATGTGGATGAAGAGTTATGCAAATATGAGAAAAAAAAATTCACCCTTCAAATTTGTATATAAAATTTTAAAAAGACAATTTAATTAGAAATCCCTATTTTTTTATTCCCTATAGGCGATCTACGCCACAACCTCCATTTCTGGAAATGCTGATTCAAAAATTAAACAATTTTATTATGTTAAAATCAAAATAGGACGAGAATTGAATTTATTTTATAAATAACTTTTTCGGTTTCTAAAATCAAAAGGCGGCTACACACGTAACTGCAAACTTGTCAAGCATGCATGTGGACTCTTTGTGCACCAGCATTCATAAATTCCCTTCGGCACCACACGGCATAAACATGCTTGTGCGTATGCAGAAAATTAACCTAAAAATGTCAAATTTGGAAGTTTATTTATACGAAGATAACAAGAAATATTCACTTGCTTTAAACATAGGCTTTATAGATATTAACAATTAAAATGAAATTTTAAATGAATTAATATACCAGGTATATTAAATAAATATCAAAAGTCAAGATGTCTATAAAATGGCGGTGAGTTTTGTTTGCGCAAATATGCTTGTGCATGATTAAAATTCAATCGAGCATCAAGCGGCTTGCACAATTAAAACGCCCTACAGACGCTACACTTTTCTTCTACAAAAAGATTGCATGCTTGTCAAATTTGCAGTTACGTGTGTAGTCGACTTAAACTGCTGAGCTGAATTCGGAACAATCCATAAAAGCTCCAATCATGAATATTATTTCAATTTTTATTAAACAAGAATATTTTTTATTATTTCGCCTTAAAAAGTCAGTGGCAAGGAACGTCAATAAAGAGAGAAATTGATTAGAGAACCTCTTAATTTAGATATTAAAGAGGTACATTCAAATATTTATTTAAAAAGCTGAAATTCCATTCACCATTTTGTTCATGCAGCTTGATCCCTGCTACCCCAGAACACCTACTTCTATATTCTATATTGCCAAAATTTTTCCTGGTACAGTTCAGTGTGCCCAGTTTCTAGCCCCCCCCTCCTCCCCCGTCATAGTTAGTCGCATACAAACAAACTCTGCTACAAATATTATGTCACAAAATAGAACTACCCCCCCCCCTACGAAACCGAAACTTATTTAAAACTTTTTTACCAAAATTCTACAAAATTCCAAAATGCATATCTTATTTTTTTATTTTTTTAGTATGCGAGTTTCATCCCATCTTTTCAAACTCAAAAAATTTTATAAATTCAACTTTGAATTGTTATGCCCCGCTTAGAGAAACCCCCGGTTCCCCCATGTCACAATTAGTAACGTTTTGGCCAGGCCCCTCCCCCCACCTAACGCGTTACGTAATATGTGGACGACCCCATAACTGTTAGTTATAATTTAAAGATTAATGTATTTTACTATAAGCTCTTTTTCATTATCTACAGCATTGTAAAATGAGACCCCAATCGTTAACTGCCGAAATAAAAAAAAAGGCTGACATTTTATAGATAGGAAGCCTAATAAAAAGAAAGTGAAAAACTTTTAAGGCACATTACAAACCAAATGATATATAAAAAATTTGAAACAATGTTCAAAAAACAAACGGACTAATTTAATTTTTTAATTTGGAATTTAATATAGTCCTAATCCTAAGATAGTCAAAAACGACTTCCTACTAAATCCAGAGATATCTTGTTTTTAATTTTTTATTAGCTAATACCAAATCCATCTTTTGGTTTAAATTGTGTTTCAAGTTTGTTATCAATCATCCCTTCTTATATTCATCCAACTCAGAGAAATATAAACTATAAATGAAAATGAAAAGAAGGGCTTAAACGAATCTTCATTTAGAAATTAAAAAAAAAATTCAACGTTGTTGATGTTGAATGCAAAGAAATGATTAATTGAAAGGAATTATTAATATAAACAAAAGAAACAAAGGAAAAGCAATTCATTATTTGATTTGAGAAATTAGGACGATATTTTAGAATTAGAAGCAAAATAAATGCAGCATTCGGGCAAAATAAATTAACATATCAATGAATTTGATCTCACTTCTATTAATTTTGTTTATAGAGGGGGATGAGGTGTATTATTTTTGTAATTGAAAAAACTTTCGATTCCCGAAGGTACAAGAAAGTTGTGTCCTGATTTTTTGTGTCGGTATGGGAAAATATTTATATTTTGTTACCATGGTAACCATTTCTCCTAAGTGGTTTCAGAGATATAAGCAAACTAAAACAAACATGAAATTGTTTTTTGCATTTCTGGGTCCTTTTACCCAAGTTGGTTAACCCAACGTATAACGAATTAGTGGGGTTATATTTCTAATTTAAAATCAATTTTTAATTAAAACCTTGCGACAAAGAGTGGAACACACAGTTCATGGATTCATATAAAAAAAAGAAAATTCATGGGCATTAGTTTTCAATTTTTTTTTTTTTTTTTTTTTTTTTTTTTTTAGATAGTCTAATCGTTCATTTTTTTGTTTATGTAATTAATTAGATTAGATTATTTATTTATTTTCCATTTTATATCTATCGGTTATTAAATCTTGAATTTATCAAACTGAGAGAGAGAAAGAGACATGGTTTTAAATGTTTCATACAAACACAGATAATATTGAATAATACATTTTAGATAAATAGCTATATAATTTTACGCAGCGTCAAACGAGAGAGAGAGAAAAAAAAAATTTGCTTGACTTGGGATGTTATCATTAAAACCATTCAAATGATAAGAGAGAATGGAGAGCACATGACTTGCTTGGATTTCTCTCACTTACAAAAGAATGAGAAAAAAAAAACTAAAGAAAAAACTGACATGGCTAGAATTTAATCAAATAAATGATATAATATAGGCCTAAATGGCCTGGACTCACACCGATTGAGCACAAATGCTCAGTGACAAAAAAAAAACAATTGAGCATGATTCGGCATAATTGAGCAAAATATGTTGTCGGGAGAAGGAGCAGGTGTAGCCAAAAATAAAAGCCTCCGATTTAATAGAATTCAACTAGTCGTTTCGGGTGAATTTTATTTGCCCATCTTCAGTCCTTCAAAATTGTTAAAGCCCCGGAGTTAATCAATAGGGCAACATGTAAATTTATGTATCATACATATTGACCAACTCCGGGACTTTAACAATTTTGAAGGACTGAAGATGGGTAAATAAAATTCTTCCGAAACGTCTCGTTGAATTGTATTAAATCAGAGGCTTTTATTTTTGGATGCACCTGCTGTTTCTCCTGTCTATAGAAAAACAGCCACTGGCTTCATTGATTTAGCTAAAATGTGTTATCATTGAGCAAATTGTTTTGTCATTTAGCAAAATGTTTTGTCGAGGAGCGTTTTTGCTCAAACGGTGTGCGTCGAGCCTTAGATTAAATTAAATATTACAAAGAATGTTGTTTAGCCAAACCTAACTAGTCTTTTTGTATTTTATTAATTAGTATAATAATTATATTAATTATTAATTTATTATTATAATAAATAAAGTATCTGGTGTGACTGATCGCACCAGATTTTTTGTGTTGAGATATATTTAGTTTCCGACAGTAGGGTACAACATTTGAATTAAAGATGTAAAATTTATAAGTATGGGAAAATATTTATATTTTGTTACCATAGCAACCATAAGAGAAATTCCTAACTTTCCTATGAGCCCCCGGGTTTGGCGTAGTAGGTGGCGTGCCTACCTCCTATACCAAACGTCGCGGGTTCGGACCCAGGCAGTCCGATGATTTTATTTAAGCCATTTGGATACCAGATGACTTAAATAGAAATGCCTGACCCTACAATAGATATATTCTCTACAACGGTTATCGTCAAAGTCTTATATGGCCTAAGTTGCCGAAAAGACTGTGTGAATGTGTGTGTGAGTGTGAGTGTGAATGAGAAAAAAGTGTGAATATTTAAAAAAAAAAAAAAAAACTTTCCTATGAAGAAGAAGAGTAAAGTGGTCTTCAGAAGATTTCAATGGCAAAATGAGAATATACATTTTGAAGAGCATCTAAAAAATAATTGATCTTTGAAATTTAAACAAAATCGTTGGAGCGAATTTTGATAAAATCGAAAAAAAAACTGAAAAATAACTTCAGTAAACTACTAGTACTCTTTGGCCGAAATTGTTCAAAAGCATCATGTCACGTGCCAGGGGGGGGGGGGGGGTTGCCTAACTTAAATATAAAATTTCAACCTCCTACCTCTTTTCGTTCTTGAGATATTTTGTTCACAGACAGAAAGACAGGCCATGTCGCGAAAACCACTTTTTTGGACTCAGAGGGCCTCAAAACGTGTATTTCCATCAGAATCTCGACATCGAATTTTTGACATGAATCCAATACTTTCTATATATTTTTTCATATATAGGGTAAGAGAAAGTAAAAATTAAAACTCGCGTTATACGGGTTAGTTATTTAAATTTTATTAACTACAAAATAATTTGAATAAATAGAAATATGGATGAAGTTTAAAGCGAGGAACTAAAATAATTGCAGCCAATCGGACTCTGGAAAATATCACATAATCTTTTAAACTGATAGTGAATTTATACTGGTATTTTAATCCAACAAAACTCTTAAATCACAGCCACTTCCACACTCAACGAAACTTTTAAAGAATCGAAATATAACTTTTATTTGAAGTTTTTCCAAAATTTATCAATAGTATTAATAGTTGAACTTGACATCATCAGTCAGGGGAAGCAAAGGAAGAAAGACCTGTCGCTTGTACTGTGCAAGGCTGAGATAGGAAGATGAAGAAATGAAAGTCTTAACTTGGGTAACTCATAGTCGCCTCGAATTTTTTAAATGAATCCAATACTTTCTCTCTCTCTCTCTCTCTCTCTCTCTATATATATATATATGCGAGATATTTTCTATATATATATATAAGTAAGAGAAAGTAAAAAAAAATTCTCAAGAATAGTAATTTTTTTTTTTTTTAATTTATTCATATTTACTTAAATAAATAGGGATGAAGTAAAAAAAAAGTCTGAAATGCCGAAAAAGATATATATCGTAAAGTATAAGAGATTGGCGGGGTCTCATTAAATTATAAAGAAAAATCACGTTTCGGTCACTCGACGTGCCTTTCATCAAAACGACAACCGACTGAAACGCTGACTTTTATTAAATAATAGCCATCTTTTTCCTATAATCTACTTAAAAAAAAATATTTTTATATATTTTAATACTATTTCAAAAATGCTAAAACAAAATAAAAATCCAATTTCCAACATTGTTGGCAATTATTTAGTTTTATTTATTTTTCTTTCTTTGCTTAACTTAAAAAAAAAAAATTCCCTATAATAAAAAAATTAAAAACTTTTTTTCGTTTTTACTTTCTCTTACCTATGTATATATGTAATATATATATAGAGAGAAAGTATTGGTTTCATGTCAAAAATTCGATGTCGAGATTTTGATGGATCTTCACGTTTTGAGGTCCCCTGAATCCAAAAAAGTGGTTTTCGCGACATGGTCTGTCTGTCTGTCTGTCTGTCTGTCTGTCTGGGTCTGTGTGTGTGTCTGTGTGTGTTCAATTTTAAGCATGAAGGAATTGAGCTATGAGGCTGAAATTTTATATTTAAGTTAAACACCCCCCGGGACCGACAAAATAAGCTTTTAATCAAAATCGGCCAAAAAGTACTAGTACTTTACTGATGTACTTTTTCAGTTTTTTTCGATTTTCTCAAAATTCGCTCTAACGATTTTGATTAAAATTCAAAAATCAATTATTTTTTAGATGCTCTTTCAAATGTATATTCTCGTTTTGCCCTCAAAATTGTTCTGAAGCACACTTTACTCTTGTGCTTCATAGGAAAGATAGAAGAAATAAATGGTTGCCATGGTAACCGAATTTAAATCTTTTTCTTTTTATTAGATTAAAAATCAATTATTATTTAAACGCCCATTTTTTTTTCGGAGAAAACATATCTCTCTCTCTCACAAAACTATCTTCTCTCTTTCTACGCGTTTTAAATTTTTCTACCTTATCTTCGCATTTGGCCAATGTTAATTTCCTATAGGGATTTGTATGTTAATTTCGATTCAAAAGGGGGTCCTCTTTGGAACTTTTTACGCATTTAAAATTTTTTTTTTCAATTCTTATGAAATTTTGTATTTATTTACGAATCTATATTGTGTATAAAATGTCCAAATATGAGATTAAAATTTTGAAAAATAACCATAGTTTATTTCAAGCAATCAACATTTAAAATGCAAGTTTGAAACTAAGGTGCTATGGGAAACTAAATATATCTCGACACAAAAAATCTGGTGTGACCAGCACAGTGCACAACTTTCTCTTACCGAAGGGTAAGAGAAAGTTGTGTGCTGTGCGCCAGTCACACCAGATTTTTTTCTTTTAAAGTTAATTTTTCATTCCACTTTAGGATGGATATGCAAATATTTGCTAGAAAGAATGAATTAAATTAGGAAATTCATAAGTGGTGCTCTCTCTCTCTCTCTCTTTGTTATTCGTTTATTCAGAAAGTAAAGCCCTAAATTTAAGTGTTTGGAATAGAATTAAAAGATTATTTTTGCACTGGGTCTTTTCCTGTCTCGAACGATAAAAAAATTGTTCAGATGATATTGGCAACCAATTAATTTGATTAAATAAGAACATAAACAGATGCTAATTTCGCTCTAGTCCCTAAGGGCCAGTGATTCAGTTCCAATTCTGAACCCAATTTAAATAAAAATAATAAATAAATATGCACGGAATCTAAATCGTCATACAGATGATAAAAAATAAAATTAAAAAAAAATTCGTCTGATGTCTTAAGTTCATATTTCCTGCGATAAGCTATCAGCATCTAAAAATTTGACATTTAATGATATATGAATGGATATATACCCTATATACATAGTTCTATATATTTATGTATTTTCATTAGATCAAGTATGTCAATCTGAATTAACATTGATGAGTCTTCTAAATTAGAATTTTGGGTCACGTAATTTTAATCTTTTATAAAATTATTTTTAAAAAAGTGTAATATTGTGTATTGCTCGTCTCTGATTATTTTTTTGTTAATTAAATTTTAAAGTGAGGCACTGAAGATGATGCATGTCATATGCGTGGAAATATTTGCCAAATAAAGGACGTCAGGTGGAGCGATTAATCTGCTGGTTAAGAAAGTATTGCTTCATGTCGAAATTTTAATTCGAGATTTTAATGGAAATACACGTTTTGAGGCCCTCTGAGTTCAGAAAAGTAAGTTTCGCAAAATGATCTGTGTGGGTTTGACATTAAAATAATGCAAGAAGGAATTGATCTACACGGATGAAATTTTATATTTAAGTTAGATACCTCTGCTTTTAAAAAAAAAAATTAGCCAAAAACTACTAGTACTTTATGAGTTTTATTAAGCTTATGTTTGGTCTTATAACTATGTTAATAAATCAGATATTGAAAAAAAAGATTAAAAATCTTTTTAAATAAAAATCATAGAGTAGGTATCAGGAATTTTATAATTTAAACTCACCAGGGAAAGTTCAAACGAATCAGACAGACAGACACAAGGCTATTTCAACTATACACATTGTGTAAAAAGAGAATAAATAGCTATAATAACATGGGTGAATGAGTTAACAACATACTGTATACATGGACATGTACAGAGAAAGAGAGAGAGAGGGAATGCACTGATGTGTGTCTCGTACTCTCTCTCTCTCTCTCACTCTCCCATTCATGAGCATTTCAATGAATGAGTCTATTTGGTCAGCGACCATCCATCGTTCTCTCTACTTACTATTCATTTCCAGAATGTTGTCTCTATTTTTTCTAAGTTCATTTAATGCTTAGGAATTCAAAACAAACAAAAAAATCTAGTATCAAAACGCCTTTTTAATGTATGAAAAAATTTTTTAAATTTTTAGAGTTCGATTATTTAAAAAAATTATTTAAATGTCAGGAAGAAAGGAAAAATACCTATCATCAGATCAAGAGCGGATCCAAAGGTGTTTCTCGGAGGGGGGGGGGGAATCTGGTGTGACTGGTAGCACAGTACACAATTTTTTCTTAATTTCGGTAATTTAAAGGCGCATTCTGTACTTGGTTGTCAGAATATAAATACAAATCAAATTTGTAAGTATTAATATTTAAAATCTTACATTAAAAATAAATTTTTTTCGAAAAAAGTTTTTTTTTTAAATCTCGGGGGGGGGGGGGGTAATTACCCCCTTTACCCCCCTTGTATCGGCCCTTGCATCAGTTTAAATAAGAAATTTGAAGGATATATTGAATTTCAATGAAAAAACATAATACCTGTTAGATTTATGAGATGGTAGATCCAAATAGAAAGCATTTGAAAGCAAAAAGACAAGAAAAAAATAAATAATTTGCAAATTGATTTAATATATATTTTGAAGGCCATTTAGATCGCATATAAATAAACTTTGAAATAAAAGAATTTAAAACTTAAACTCATTTGAAAATTATTTAAATAAGTTTTTTCCTATACTCTTGTCTGAAGTATAGAAACTTTCAATAATCGAAATACATTAAGATTTTTGTCGTCCACTGGAATTATATAAGAATCAAATTCTAACTGGTTAAAATCAGAATACTCATAACTCCAATTCAATACGAACTCCCAAGAACCAAACAAGAATGCAACAAAAAATTCGACCTACAGTTTTTTAAGGTCTTTTTTGGCATCTACGGTAAGCGAACTCGAGACCCCAGCATAAAAGACAAATTTGAACACGACTATATCAAAAACTATTAATCAACACAAACCGAAAAAAAAAACAACAATTGTACATAACATGTGCTCTAAAAGAATCTGAAATCGAAATTTTTTAGCGAAGAATATTAACGAACAGAGTTCAAAAAAAATTATTAAATTAGGTTAAGCGTAGAGGGATAAGAAATGTGATAAATAAAGAGCAGATGAAAATTCACCTTTGGGAGGCGTGAGTGGCTGGCGTAGGGGGCTGCGCCCCGCGGGGCCCTCCCCTGCGCGAGCTGCGCGTGACATCCGCTGCAGAATAACAGGTCTTGACAAATTCTGAAACAAAAATAAAATAAAAATTAATCATATACATATCCAAGTTTTATAATTATTTTAATAATAGTCTATCTTATGGCACGTAAAAGGAGACGCAGCAGTCAAGGAAATTAAAAAAAAAAAAAAACTTTTATTTAATTAATCAATCGTCAACGTTTCGGTCGCCAATCACCACGACTTTAATCATGACGATTAATTGTTAAATTACAGGTGTTGAGTATTATCTTTAATTGCCATTATCAATTAGGACTATACAATATATAGACAATAATTTAACTATTAGGTCTAATAATACATATCATAACATAAATGATTAGTTAAATTATTGTTTACATTTGTTATGATATATATTGATTAATTAAGATTTGAAGAAATAAAGTGGCTGTTGTATTAAACAATAAAAGGCAGCCAACAGCGACTTTACACCGTTTTTTACTTTTTCTTACCCTATAGCCTATAGGAAATATATCTCGACACAAAAAAGCTGGTGTTACCTGCACGGTGCACAACTTTATCTTACCGAAAGGTAAGAGAAAGTTGTGAGCTGTGCGCCAGTCACACCAGATTTTTTTCTTGTATATTTTTTCAGATTTTTATTTTTTGTAAATTTCAGTTTAGTTTATGATATTTTATAAAGTCTAAAATGGTGTGCCAAACGGTATTTGATCATTCATTCGTTTGGTCGACGGACGGGAAGGAAAAGATACGTATTAGAAAAAACAAAAATACAAAATTTGATGTCCAATTACAATAAAAAGTAAAAATTCGCATTGATCGTTGTTCAAGGTCTTTTATGTGTATTTATTCAGTGAGCCTAGCAATCAATCATTATTTATTCATGCAAAGTAATTATTCATTTCCATTGAAAATTCCGAAGAAGATTTTTTTTTTTTATTTTAATAGAATTAAAGTGAAACTTGGAGTAAAACAATAATTATTAACTTTTTTAATATAATCTCTGCTCACTCTCTTTAACGAACTAATTTAATTTAAATTGTTCTTTTTTTTTCCTCTTCTAAATTATGATAAAGAGAGGAGCAGGCAGCAACGTCGTAAATCATAATTAGGAGCATGTCTTTTTAAGATCATATAAAACTTTTCTAAAATAAAAGCTTAAACTTTATTTTTTTCTCTTTTATTTCATCTACTCAAAGGCATAGCAAATAATAAAAAATCTGGTGTGACTGGCGCACAGCACACAACTTTCTCTTACCTTCGGTAATCGAAAGTTGTGTTCTGTGCTTGTCACACCAGATTTTTTGTGTCGACATGTATTTAGTTTCCGACAGTACTGTAGGCTACATTCGATTTTCAAGATGTAAAATTTATAAGTATGGCAAAATATTTATATTTTGTTACCATGGCAACCATTTCTCCTATCTTTTCTATGGAGTACAAGAGTAAAGTGGTCTTTAGAAGATTTTAATCACAAAATGAGAATATACATTTTAAAGAGAATCTAAAAAATAATTGATTTTTGAATTTAAAAAAAAATCGTTGGAGCGAATTTTGAGAAAATCGAAAAAAACTGAAAAATTGGATCAGTAAAGTACTAGTACTCTTTGGTCGATTTTGTTCAAAAGCTTCGTGTCACGTCCCATGGGGGTGCCTAACTTAAATATAAAATTTCAACCTCCTAGCTCTTTCCGTTCTTGAGATATTTTGTTCACAGACACACAGACAGACCATGTCGCGAAAACCACTTTTTTGGATTCAGAGGACCTCAAAACGTGAAGATTCATCAAAATCTCGACATCGAATTTTTGACATGAATCCAATACTTTCTCTCTATATATATTAACATATATATAGAGGTAAGAGAAAGTAAAAAAACTGCAGTGCCCACCAATGGGTTAGGTCTGTCTATAAAAGGATGGTAAAATTAAATTTTGGCTCGAGTTGGAGGCAAGGGCGGATACAAGGGGGGGGGGGGTAAAGGGGGTAATTACCCCCCCCCCGAGATTCGAAAAAATACTTTTTTTTTCGCAAAAAAATTTATTTTTAATGTAAAATTTTTAAAATTAATACTTAAAAATTTGATGTGTATTTATATTCTGGCAAACAAGTACAGAATGCGCTTTTAAATTACCGAAATTAAAAAAAAAATAGTGTGCTGTGCGACGAGTCACACCAGATTACCCCCCCCCCCCCCCCCCCGAGAAACACCTCTGGATCCGCCCTTGGTTGGAGGAATTTGGCGGAGATGGTATGTAAGGAAAGAGAAACGCCTGCCTTTAGGGGAATGCTACTTGAGATGCTTCTCTTTTGAGGTGGTTCCTTTTTTCAAAATAATTAATCTTTAATTAATTCTAAGTGAATCGCGGGGCACTAGTCCCTCAACAAATAATTTTATATGGCCCTGAGCATGTCCCAGGGTGGTTAAAAAAACCACTTTTTTAGATAACCTATAGGCAAGAGAAAGTAAAAATTCTAAAAAAAAAAAAACCCCCGGCTTGCTTAGCAGTGTCTTCTGTACAGAAAGCATAAAAACTCAATTTTGGATAGGTGAAAATGAGAAGAAAATCCACAGCCAGTCCTCCTTTTCGCCTATCCTGATTGAACCTACCAGCTATAAGCGCTACGTATCTACTTTTCATGTGGACGGTCACATATAGGGATAAAGGAAATTAAAAACTTTTCCATTAAAATTAATGTAAAATATGAGTTTTTGTTACAGAGAGAAAAGAGAAAGAAAAGATATTTATAATATAAATACCATTTCAGAGATATCTTATTGATTGAGAAAGATATAAAGTTAATTAGGCGGGACGAATGTGAGAACTGTTTAAGAAACGATTGGCGCCTGCTCACTTTCCCTTCCCTACCCTCTCACTTTCCCCTCCCGCCATCATCCCTTTCATTGTCGAGGCCTAAAAATAGAAAACAATTAATTTCCTTTCTTAATTTTCAAGTTTCTTTTACCAAATCGCTTAAATAGAAATGCCTGGACCCCCAATAGATATAATAAATAATAACGGTTATCGTAAAAGTCTTAATTGGCCTAAGTTGCAGAAAAGACTGTGTGCATGTGGGTGTGAGTGCGAGTGTGAATGAGAAAAAAGTGTGTGTTAAAAAAAAAAAGTTTCTTTTATTATTAAAATAATAAAATGAAAAATATTAGAGTTTATAAGAACGATGAAATGTTCCGATATTTGTGCGTTTAATCAAAACACTAGTTAGTGTACAGTTAATTTATATAAAAATTTTGTTAACCAATGTAATAAGAATAATTATTAGGCCTACTCTGAAAAAAAATGATATTAATATAAATGTATTTAAGTAAACACCTAGGAACTTTTTATAAAATCTTCCATTATCTAAAAACATTTCCTTTAAAAAAAATAATAATAATAATAATAAACAGAAAATAAAAAAAATTAAAAATTCCTAGTAAAGACCCTTCTTTATCTCACACATGGATCAAATTTCCTTCTTAACAAACGCCCATAAAATAATTTCTAATAGAATACTTGATAAAATTAGTTTATAATTTTCTAGTCAATTTGATTTTTTTTTAAATAATAATTAGCATCGGCCATGTTCCTTTGGATTGGCTTGAAGGGAGTTGAATAATTAATTAATAAATTTCAATATACCTGAGTCAAAGGTGATGGCAGATGCTTCACGATATAAAATTTAATACTTGAAGACACATCACAATGAAAATTAAACTCACTGAACACATTTTATAATTTTTTAAAGCACTAAATAAAATCACTTGGAGAGAACGAACCGAACGAGTTGAGAAGTGGATGTCAGACTGATTGTTTGAATTGGTTCCCGATAGAGTGCTCTGCCTCTCTTTGTTGTTACTCTTTGAAGCAATATTAAATTGGAAAAAAAAAAATAATTAAAATAATTTAATGAAAAAATTAATAATATCGGATTGGCCGAAATATTTGTGATATAGAGTGGTACCGCGGGATAGAAGTGGTTTTATTTTTCCTCGCCCTTAAATAGTTCATTTGCAGAATTAAGCCTCGATTAGTGGGTAAATTATTTAAAAATTTATTATTATATACAGTACAATCAATATTTCGTATTCTCTTATATAGTCGAAGAAGAAGAAGAAGGCGTGAATGAATGAGTCATTGAAACCTCAATTAAATAAAAGGGAGAAAGAAACGAAAAAGAAAAAAAACAAGAGAGGTCTAATTTGATTTAATTAACTTGAGAGTGGCTAATTGAAACGTTTTCATCATCAGTTATTGGAGTTAATAAGCGAGCAGCTTTGATTGAGTCATTCAAGTGCAACTAATAGATCATTAACATATTGGATCAATGAGGGAGAGAGAGAGAGACAAACTCTCTCTCTCTCTCTCTCTCGTTGTTGTTGTTAATTAAATTGTCAGACTAATAGTTTTTTTTTTCTTTAGTCAAAAAATTAAAAAAAATACTTAATGAAATTAACTTTTTTGTACCATTTAAGTGAATTTTAACTTTGTCAACCATCCGAAGTGATAATTTTTACTTTCTCTTACCTCTATATATATGTTAATATATATAGAGAGAGAAAGTATTGGATTCATGTCAAAAATTCGATGTCGAGATTTTGATGGATCTTCACGTTTTGAGGTCCCCTGAATCCAAAAAAGTGGTTTTCGCGACATGGTCTGTCTGTGTGTCTGTGTGTCTGTCTGTCTGTCTGTGTGTCTGTGAACAAAATATCTCAAGAACGAAAAGAGCTAGGAGGTTGAAATTTTATATTTAAGTTAGGCACCCCCATGGGACGTGACACGAAGCTTTTGAACAAAATCGACCAAAAAGTACTAGTACTTTACTGATGCACTTTTTCAGTTTTTTTCGATTTTCTCTAAATTTGCTCCAACGATTTTTTTTTAAATTCAAAAATCAATTATTTTTTAGATCTTCAATAAAATGTATATTCTCATTTTGTGATTGAAATCTTCTGAAGACCACTTTACTCTTGTACTCCATAGAAAAGATAGGAGAAATGGTTGCCATGGTAACAAAATATAAATATTTTCCCATACTTATAAATTTTACATCTTGAATTCAATTGTACCCTACTGTCGGAAGCTAAATACATGTCAACACAAAAAATCTGGTGTGACAAGCACAGAACACAACTATCGATTACCGAAGGTAAGAGAAAGTTGTGTGCTGTGCGCCAGTCACACCAGATTTTACATCTTGAATTCAAATGTACCGTACTGTCGGAAACTAAATATATCTCGACACACAAAAATCTGGTGTGACAAGTACAGAACACAACTTTGATTACCAAAGGTAAGAGAAAGTTGTGTGCTGTGCGACCAGTTACACCAGATTTTCTTTCCTCGTGTAAGTCTTAAACAGGAGAATCATCAAAATCTTTTTTTACGATTTCAATACTTCTCTATTTCATATATGAGAAAGTAAAAATAGAAGTAAACTTAGGAACAGGGATTACTAGTGGAGACATTGCGTTGAACCTAGTGTGTAATCCACTTTGTTATGTTGGTAATACGGAGGGGTTTTGCTGACTGCCACCTGTAGCCCTTTGCCCGGAGCTGCCTGTCATTCACTATCAACCTGTTGCCTATGCAATAGGAGAGAGAAAGAGAAAGAAAGAAAGATTAGCATTTGATGGGCTTTCTTCCCTTAGAATGGACAGACAGAAACAAACGCTTTGAATTTGTTTACGAAATAAACTTTATTAAAGTTAAATCCTAGAAAATAATTTAAATAGGATTTATTCTCTTTTGTTTGTTTTTAAATTAAAAATTAAGTAAATAATGATGTGAAAAAATCGGACAGATCTTTTGAAAACTTACTTATACCATAAATTTAAAAAGGTTGTCTTTGGTAGAGGTTCTCGGATCAAATTAGGGGTATCAATTTGAATTTGTTCCCTTCAAATCACAAAATGATTTTCCTAAAAAACAAATTTAAATTGATTTGATAATCAAAAAAATTCTCCCATTTGCAAAAAGCTCTTTTTTTCGGTTTGACTCCTCGGTCATACCATAAATACAAACAAAATACAAAAAAAATCTGGTGTGACTGGCGCACAGCACACAACTTTCTCTTACCCTTCGGTAAGAGAAAGTTGTGCACCGTGCTGGTCACACCAGATTTTTTGTGTCGAGATATATTTAGTTTCCGATAGCACCTTAGTTTCAAACTTGCATTTTAAATGTTGACTGCTTGAAATAAACTATGGTTATTTTTCAAAATTTTAATCTCATATTTGGACATTTTATACACAATATAGAATCGTAAATAAATACAAAATTTCATAAGAATTGGAAAAAAAATTTTAAATGCCTAAAAAGTTCCAAAGGGGACCCCTTTTGAATCGAAATTAACATACAAATTCCTATAGGAAATTAACATTAGGCCTATGAGAGAAGGCGGAGAGACAGGCGATAATGTTTGCAAGTGAGAGAGAGAGATATATGTTTTCTCCTAAGCAATTAAAGACACAAATAAAATAAAAATAAATGGGAATTTAAATAATAATTGATTTTTAATCTAATAAAAGAAAAAGATTTAAATTCCGTTACCATGGCAACCAGTTCTCCTATCTTTCCTATGAAGAACAAGAGTAAAGTGGTCTTCAGAAGATTTCAACGGCAAAATGAGAATATACATTTTAAAGAGCATCTAAAAAATAGTTCATTTATGAATTTTAAAAAAATCCTTGGAGGGAATTTTGAGAAAATCGAAAAAACTGAAAAAGTACATCAGTAAAGTACTAGTACTTTTTGGCCGATTTTGTTCAAAAGCTTATTTTGAGATTCTTCAAAGGGGTACTTAAGTTAAATATAAAATTTCAACCCGGTAGCTCAACTCCTTCATGCTAAAAATCTGTCACACACACACAGACAGACAACAGACATACATACACACACACACACAGACCAATTTGCGGGACCCACTTTTTTGGACTCAGGGGACCTCAAAACATGAAGATCCATCAAAATCTCGACATCGAATTTTTGACATGATCCAATACTTTCTCTCTCTATATATTTCATATATAGGGTATGAGAAAGTAAAATATACATATAAAAATTTGTTGAGAACCTTATCACATACATAATAAAAAGCTCTTTTAAACATAGATATTTTCATGTTATATTCAAAAAACAGATAGGCCTACTAAACATTTGAAAAAATTGTTATCAAAAGAATACTTAGATATCTATATTATACACCACTTTTCTTTGATAATATTATTATGTAATTGTAATCCGATATGGCGTAGAGAGATATTTTTGCGATCGTTTAATAATTACCATCTACCACTCTAAAATGGGTAAATTCTCTTATATCTATCTCATCATATCATCGTCTTTTTTATCAATTTTCATTCAACAATTCTCTTTCTCCCTCATCTCATCTTTTCATCAAAATATTGATTTTTGCAACTTGAGAAGATTATTTATCAATTTTCCATTCTTCCTTTTTTTTTTTTTAATTTTTTTATATTAAAGAAAAAAAGTAATTGAGAATTTTAGAAGATCACGTTTTAAGTTTGAAAAACAATTTAAAAGAATATTTAAAAAAAAATAACATAACAGTTATATTGATCAAGTAGTATAATCGAAAAATTCGCCCCTTAGCAAAAAGCTCTTTTAAACGTATTTTCACTTTATATCCAAAAAAAAAAAAAATGTTGACATTAAAAAAGTAAATAAATCTTTCTCCGTAAGTGCTTTTTGTTTATTAAACTGCAAAGGAGCTCTTTAAAGGAGCCAGCAATAAAAAAAAGGCAGAACTTGAGATATACGTAATCATTGTGCCTTAGTTCAGAGGGCTAAAGGTCAGCAGATCACTTCACCTACTTAGTAATAGCAATCAATTTAATAATAGATCGATATTTTTGTAAATTTCATTATTGTCCCCACGTCAATTCCCAATTATCTTGAAATAAAATTAGTATTTTTCAAAAAAATGGGAGTAGAAACTGCTAACTAAAACATAGAACAGAAATCAAAAAAGGCGAAATAATCTGACGCATAGAAGAGTTCAATATTTCATTCACCTTCCTTTTATACTTTTCCTCTTTATAGTTTAGATATGTTTGGGACTATACATTTGACAAAAATCATTTAAAATAAATAGAAAATTATTCTAGAAAAAAATCTTATAATATTGGTTGATGGTTTGATTTATTATATTTAGCTTAGAAAAATGGCAGGAGGTAGCAGCCAGGAAGGAACGTCTCCAAAACAATGAAACTCCCAGATATTCGCGACGTTTCGGCCTAAATTTATTTGACCATCATCAGGCAATCAGGAGTTGTCATATGTAAATTTGTATAAATATATTTAATCATAACACTGTTATGTTGCTTTGGACTTGTTATTGACATTAAAATATTAATTTTGTTAATATGCAATCGGAAGGCTTAGAGGCTATGTGAGGAAGTAATGACCTTTATTTATCATTTATTCATCGTCATTACTTCCTCACATATCTAAGCCTTCCGATTGCATATTAGCAAAATTAAAATTTTAATGTCAATTAACAAGTCCAAAGCAACATATGCTTAAATATATTTATACAAATTTACATATGACAACTCCTGATTGCCTGATGATGGTCAAATAAATTTAGACCGAAACGTCGCGAATATCTGTGAGTTTCATTGTTTTGGAGACGCTCCTTCCTGACTGCTACCTCATGCAATTCTTCTAAGATATTAATCACAGCCAAGGGCGGATACAAGGGGGGGGTAAAGGGGGTAATTACCCCCCTCCCCCCGAGATTCGAAAAAAATACCTTTTTTTCGCAAAAAAATTTATTTTTAATGTAAAATTTTTAAAATTAATACTTAAAAACTTGATGTGTTTTTATATTCTGGCAAACAAGTACAGAATGCGCTTTTAAATTACCGAAATTAAAAAAAATAGTGTGCTGTGCGACGAGTCACACCAGATTACCCCCCCCCCGAGAAACACCTCTGGATCCGCCCTTGATCACAGCCACTTCCACACTCGAGAAAAAAAAAAAATTATTATATTTAGGTCAAGCTGAGGATTTATATATGGACCCTGTTACGCATTAGTGTGTCAAGCGCCAAAAAAAATTAAAAATTGAGTTAAGCACGGAATATTGTTTCAAATGCTATAATTAATAGTATTTTTTGTAAAATATGTCCTAAAAAAAAATTTATATTTAATGTTACTTGCATAATTGACAAAAAAAAAAAAAAAAAAAAAAAAATGATATAGATCTATAATCTAATCAAAACAATGTAAATCAGAAAAACTTTAAAGTTAATTTTCTCAAATTTCTTTTTCAGTAGATGGCGCTTGACAGACTAATGCGTAACAGGGTCCATATATCGCCTGCTGATAATCATAGTGGCGAAAGACTAAAAATTCAATTTTTGAGTTAAGTCTACCAAACGTTGTTAAAACGTCTTCTCTTTTTTACTGGTTTCACAAAATTTTGTACCGGGAGAAATAAAACAGTATGCAGGGGCAATTCATTAGGGTTATGCAGAAAAAAAAAAACCAGCGACTGCTTTACACATTAAAATAATTTATTGGCAAATATTTCGGATTGCCTAACGGAATCCATCCTCAGTGCATCAAATTATACAATTGTGGAGCGTGTTTCAATTGTATAATTTAATGCACTGAGGATGGATTGCGTTAGGCATTCCGAAATATTTGCCAATAAATTATTTTAATGTGGAAAGAAGTCGCTGCTTTGTTTTGTTTTTTTCTCCATAACCTTAATTTTAATAATACTCATAGACAAATCCCCACCTATCTGTGGATCTCAAGTGAGAAAATGTTAATTTTTATGTAACCAGCCGGAGTGAATTATAAACATAGATATATGTTTTGTCCTAATTAAGAATCTCTTTTGATTTGTTAAAAAATGTTAGGCAAAGTTGACTGTCTGCAGTGGTTAGATTTTTTTTTATAAATAGACCTAGTGATTGTTGCGTGCACAAGTTTTTTAATTTTCTCTTAAGAAAGCTGTGAAATTATTCTTTATTTATCATTAATAAAATAAAAATAAAAAAATAAATGATTATGAATTTTAATAAAAAAATGAACTAAATTGGGAATTATTAATATTTTTGATAAATTTTATATTATGACATATTTTCCAATCAAAAAGAAAAAAAAATGTGTTATTTGTTGGTATCCTATTCTCTCTCGTTCGCTGCTTCTGGCAGTAAAAAATGTACTTGAATGAAAAAAAAACGAAGAGAGATAGAGAGAGATTAAAATTCAATGACAAATACACAAATTAATAATTATATTTTCAATCTATAGCCTTCAATTTCAAAAAGATTACTAGAGAAAGAGAAAAAAAGTGAAGATTAAAAGGATTGTTTAGAAATAGAGAGAGAAGAATAACAACTTGAACAACTCGTGTAGATGTATGGAAAGTCAATAGAGGAGAAATAATAATCTTAATAATAATAAAAAGAGAGAGAGATATAAATTATTGAGTGTCATTGAAAACGTAATTGGAATATAATTCCAGACCCAATTGTGAGTTAACAAGTTTATCGAACCCAATGATTAAAGTGACACCATTTGTGCCGTGTCAATTGATCGAATCATCAAAATGGCGTCTTTAGAAAAATAAATAAATAAATCACTTTTATTAAAGCCTAAAAAATAACATTTCTTCTTTATATTAAGTTTTTTTTTTTTTTTTTTTTTAACGGAACCCCGCTGATTTGAAGGTTATAGAGTAATCGGAATGGATGATTGATCTAACGCTCTTTTTTAAAATTAACTCAACTAAAAAGGGTGTCGAGGAAAATAAAAAATGTTGAGAGGGTGGGAAAAAAATCATATATGAAAAACCTATTATAATACTTATACGCAAATATTTCTGCTCGCTTAGCTACAGAACTTATGAAATTCAATGTAAGATGTAATCCGGGGGTGGTTTTTAATAATTTAATAATCTAATAATTAATCAAACATATGCCTGGATATTCAAGCATTGTGTGTGAACCCTCGTCTTTCTAAGCATATGCCTTTTCAATTTGGTATCCAAATGGCTTAAATAAAATCATCGAACTGCCTGGGATCCGAACCCTCGACCCTTCGTATACAAAGTGCGCTACCAACTACACCAAGCCCAAGGGCAAGAAAATTATTTTTACTACGTATTTCAATCTAGTGCCTGCTTGAAGATTTGTTTACATTCATAGAATATAATACTGCAGAGAATACATAGATATTTCTCTATACATTTCCTATGGGATAAATCGTAACTTTAGGAACTAATAACTCAAAAAGTTATAGGAATTTAGGGTTCCGAGTATTTTTCCTGCACTCTCCATAACGTCCTCTAAAAGACTGCAAAATTTGGTTTCAAAATTCCAATGAGAAGTTGGTCAAACATAGAGTGACAGACGGACGGACGGACAGACGGACACTCCGCTACTTATATATAGATTACTGAGGGCATTCAAGTATTAAGTAAGCAAATTTTTGGCTGTTTTAGACCATCCTTTCCGGGCTCTGTAGGAATAATTTTCTGAAGGGGAAATTCTCACTGTAGGCCCTATACATAAAGAATTGATATTTTGCACCAAGACATCTTAGATCTTAAGCTCACCTTGAGCCTTCCATTACCTAAATAGCGAAATATGGCATTTTATCTATTCAACTATTTGTATTTTTTTGAAATAAATATATTTTATTGTTATTATTTATGCGATGGAGGCACAAATAGGGTATCTTAAGACCCGATTTTATGTTTTCAAATTCAATTGTGGTAAGATGTAAGACGAGCTTAAGAACTGAGATATGCTTTCTCATATTTAGAAGCCCATCCTCCCATTCGATTATTTTTTTAGATCCAGCATCAAAATATCACTATTATTTTTATTTAAGTATTCAAAATGATTTCGATAAAAGAGACAGCTATTACTAGAAACGAATTTAATAAGGCATTTTATTCCAGAGCAGGTATTTGGAGGGGAAAAAGAAAAAAAAATTTGAAAGAAGAAGATATATTGAAGTTTGGAAAGAAGAATAGATAGAGAGAATGGAATGTCGCCAAAAATGATGCAGTCTTTGAAGGACGAGAATAAAGGTACCAATTTAGAAAGATTTATGTTACCAGAAATTCAGGCTATTGTCAAAAATAAAATAGGAAAGAGAATATGCGAAAAAAAAACTTATGATGATAAACTGAACATTGGAGAGTGAAATTTAAAAAAAAATAATCAGTGTTGTACTGAAAGTAGGTACTTTTAGTAGGGAGTAACGCAGCTCCTTTGCACTTTATTTTGTTGATTTATTTAAAAAAATAAATAAATTTTTAACCTGTCACCACTAAAACTGATGGATGAAAATTCTTGCAAAAAAAAAAAAAATAAAATAAAAGAATGTTGAGTGCTTTACATTAAATATAATGTTGAAGGATTTAATGACGTCAAAAAAATTTTGCTTGCTCTATTACGTATACAACACTTAAAAAGTAGAAAAAGCTATTTAATTGACCAGTCGAAGGCTAGTTTTTTCGAATCATGTAAGTGATTACGTCTTTGGTAATTGGTCGGCGATATCTTAAAAAAATTCGATTGTGTTTTAAAAATTGATGACCCTTCAAATCAATACGTGGGAATTGGTTCGAAAGAGGGGGAATAGCCCCCCAGAACAATGCCATTAAGCAGGCCAAGTACTGTTGAACCTATTTATTTAAAAGGAAAAAAATCTGATGTGACTGGTCGCACAGCACACAACTTTCTTTTAGTTGTGTTCTGTGCTTGTCACACCAGATTTTTTGGGTCGACATATATTTAGTTTCCGACGATATATTAGAATTCAAGATGTAAAATTTATAAACAGAACAACCATTTCTCCTATGAAATACAAGAGTTAAGTGGTCTTCAGAAGATTTCAATGGCAAAATGAGAATATACATTTTAAAGAGCATCTAAAAAATTATTGATTTATGAATTTTAATCAAAATGTTGGAGCGAATTTGAAGAAAACCGAAAAAAAAAACTGGAAAAGTTCATCAGTAAAGTACTAGTACTTTTTGGCTGATTTTGATTAACCCCAAGGTTATTTTCACGCCTCAGGTGGATGCCTAACTTTAAATATAAAATTTCAACCTCCTACTCCTTCATGATTTAAATTGAACACAGACAGACCATGTTGCGAAAACCACATTTTTTGGATTCAGGGGACCTCAAAACGTGTATCAAAATCTCGACATCGAATTTTCGACATGAAACCAATACTTTCACTATATATTAACATATATAGAGGTGAGAGAAAGTAAAAATAAATTTGCAGTTGACCAATTAGGACAGAAAGTACTTAATAACGAAAAATAAATAATGTGTGAGAAAACATTATTTTCTCTTTCCATTAAAATTTACCAAAATAGAAATCAATTTTTTCTCTCTCTTCACAATTCTATACTTTATATAGTACTGTACTTGTATATACGTATATTCTTTGATGGAGGCGTTTATTTTGGAATCAAAAGAGTACAAAGCAGTGACAATTTCCGGCCGTCGAGGACAACGTTCTATGAAATAAAAGAGAGAGAGAGAGTTGTTTGGTTGTGTGGTTTCAGAGTCATTCGACGGAGCCTGAGTCGTCGATGGAGATAAGACGATAACTCTGTCTGTGTGACACAAAAGGACATCTCTAAATCCTTCTCTCATTCGATAATACAAAATGTTTAATTGAACTATGTGTTCAAAATAAAGAAGGAAATGAGCTACTAGGATGAAATGTTATATTAAAGTATATGTTTAAAGCTTATGTGGTTTTTATTATTATTATGGGAGTTTTTAATTATAGACCACATTTTGTAATTATTTATTAAAAATGAAGTGTACAATGTTTCGACTAGTTATTTTTCAATCTTTTTCAAGTTCTGTGTGCCTATCACAGATCAGACATTTTTAAGATTGGGCCAAGATATCTTGAGTCTGATCGGTGGTAGGCGCAAACGACTGCAGAATAAGTAGTCGAAAGGTTGTACAATATTTTTATATTTTTAATAAATAATACAAAATGTGGTCTATAATTAAAAACTCCCATAATAATAAAGTTAGGTACTCTCCTGAAGCGAGAAAATAAGTTTTTAAATAAAATTGAAGAAGTGGCTGATGTGCTCGCGAGATGAGTCTTGAGCTTGGTCAACCTAACCAATATTTTAAAAATAAATAAATCGTCGTTTTTTTAATGTAACTGATGGGGGAAAAGCTTTAAGACAACAACAAAAGCATTTTGATTCCCTAAGCTCAAGGCTCCGCTCTCGAGCACATGAGGCATTTGTGGCTCCGACTCTACTTCACTGATGTACATTTTCCGTTTTTTCGATTTTCTCAAAATTCACTCTAACGATTGGATTAAAATTCAAAAATCAATTATTTTTTTTTAAAGACCAATTAATGCTTTCCTGCTTATCCCATTTTACAGTAAAATATTGGAAAATCAAAATCATGTCACATATAATTTTTTCTCTTTTTGAGTAATCATAAAATATTTGGATCACCTCATTAAATCAAAACTGCTGAATAGAAAAGAGTCTATTTTTTTTTTTAACTAGTAAACAAATCAAATAAATGCCTTCAGCATCAATCATTCATGCAGGAAAATAATTAATTAAAACAAGTGCTTGAAATCCGTAATACCGATATAGTGAGAATATATTGGGCGACAGCAAAAAATTCGGAATTTTTATTTACAGGGATTAAAGAAAGATTTAACCAACCTTAACTGAAAAACGAAGAGTACGAGTTACTTATAAGAAAGTAATTATGGTAATTAAAATAGGAAAGAAAATGAGAGATTAATTAAAAAAGGTCAAAGTTCTGAGTTAATTAAGTACAAAAAGAAGACAATCTACCATTTCCTTGTAAATGAAAACTTCTTTTGCCTTACAACAAAATCTTTTTTCTTTTTTTTTTTTTTTTTTGATTGGTTGTTGTAATTGCTGCCAATTTTTCTATTTATAAACTATTTCAACTAAATGATTAACTAAGGCTAAACGTGTGGACCTACCTAAGAGTTAATTATTATTATTAATAACTTTTTAACTTAATTTTTTCCTCCTTCTTCTTCAATATGAATAGAAACATTCAAATTCTAGAAGGATTACATTCTTACATGGTTGGAAAAGAGCAAGTACGGGAGCAGCAAAGAAAAGAAAGCCTTTGGATACCAGATGCCGAAAGGAGACGTTTCGGACAAAATTTATTCGTCCAGCCTCAGTATTTGTAGGCTTATAATCTATTTCAGGCACAAAGTGGTTATTGGTTTTGTTGCACAAAAACCCGTGAACCCAACGTTAGAGTATATTATAATAGACTATAATATAGAAATAAGTGTTTAACTCGCCTTTTTAAAAAATATACATGTGCACGGACTCCCGTGCGACAAAACCAATGACAACTTTGTGCCTGGATTAGATATGGGCTTATAAGGGCTGAAGATGGACGAATAAATTTTGACCGAAACGCCTCTTTTCGGAATTTGACATCCAAAGGCTTTGGTTTTTTTTTTATTTGCTGCTCCCAAAATTGCTCTTTCCCAACTTGTAACAACAACAGCTCCGAGAAATAAGTTTTTTAGTGAAAATTTAATGAAAAACACTTTAGAAGACACCAGAATCAAAAGGTAAAGAATGGAAATATATTTTCACCACTTTGGCACTTAAAAGAGAAAACGTTTTAACAACGTTTGGTAGGCTTAATTCAAAAATTTAATTTTCGGATTTTCATCACTATGATTCTCAACAAGCGAGATGTTGATAGAAATATTAAAATATTTTTAATTTTATTGTTGTGTGATAACATTTAGATATACAAATTTGCCAATAATTTCTAAAAAAAAAAAAAAATTTGCTAATAATTTCATATTTCCTATATCATATTTCATTTATTGATTAGCAATTGACGAAACACCGACAGAACGAACTGATGATGCTAAAACGTCTTCTATTTTGATTGCCAAAGTGGCGAAAATATATTTCCATTATTTGCTATTGAATCTGGCCTATTCATTTGTTGCCCGGTTATTTAAATGTATATGTTCCGAGAAAAGGTGTTTTGGAAGTTTTATAAACATATAGGCCTACATTTAAATAGCCGGGCAACAAATGAATAGGCCAGAAACAATAGCAAAGAATGGAAATATATTTTTGCCACTTTGGGACGCAAAAGAGAAGACGTTTTAACAAAATTTGGTAGGCTTAATTCAAAATTTGAATTTTCGGACTTTCGCCACTATGATTCTCAGCATGCGATATATCCAAAACAAGTGAGTGAACAATGATAGGCCTAAAAAAAGCAAGAGAGCTATATCGAAACAAAAAGTCCTAAATTAAAGATTACGCATTTTTATTTTGTAGTCAATAGCTAAAAATTATAACATCCACTTATAAAAAAAATTCACCATCCCGTTAATAGAATGGGGCGCAACACTTGATTGCTGGTAGATAGGCAACACAAATTACGAATTCACTAAGATTTTAAGGAAAAAAACTAATTATTGCCAAAAAAATTGCCCAATACAATAATAAAGGAATTTTTATAGAAATTGAATTCAACTTAGATAAAATATTGTTTAATTAATTAATTAATGCAAATTCCAATCAATCAAAACATTATCTAAGAGATAGATAGATGATGATTCAAATGCAAATATCTAGAGAGATTTGATAAGATAACAGACCGGGAAATGTTCAGGGACAATGTTATCTCTTTCTCCCTCTAGAAGGTTTATTCACACTCTATCAACAATAAAATATCGGTGATATAATAACAAAGGTTAGTAAACGTTAAATAAAAATGAATATTGATTTAAAGTCGGGCTAAATAATCTGAAACTTTCTTTGTGATAATATAATAATATTTCTTTGTGATTGTGATTGATTGAAGGAGGGTTCAAGAATACCTTCTCAGGCATATCAAGGAGAGGCAAATGGAAAAAAAAGTAAAAAACTGATGGGAGAAGAGTGGGAAAGACTAAGAGAAAAAAAGGTCAGTCTGAGCATAGGTAACTCGAGGTCGCCATTCATGTACTCACGAAATGTGAGTCCCAGGGCGAGAATGTGATTTTCTACAAATTTAATATACCCGTATTTAAGAAAAATAAATTTTTGATTACTTTCTGAGTAAATTAGGTGAAAGTATTAATTTACTCAAAAGAAGAACTCAAAATTTTTTAAACAAATATATTGCAATAATTTGTAAAAATTTTTATTTTATTCACAAATGAGCTTGGCAAATCCACAATGGACGTTTCGATAGCGTTCGCTGTTTATCTTCCTCAGTGAATTATTTAGTTTTTTTTTATACCCTCACCTTTTTTCCCATTCCCATACAAATACACACAGTCTTTTCGGCATTTAAGACCTTAAGCGATAACCGTTATTATGAAAATATATATTGGGGTCCAGACATTCTTATTTAAGCCATTTTGTATTCAAATGGATTAAATAAAATCATCGGACTGCCTGGGATCCGAACCCTCGACCCTTGGTATACAAGGTAGGCGCGCTACCAACTTCGCCAAGCCCGAGAGGGTATTATTTAGTTAACAAATGTATATAAAAAAAAATACTAATATATGAAAAGATTCGAAAATTCTATTGTGAGTCTGCTAAGTCTTTTTGTAAATAAAATTCAAAATTTTTTATTTTTGTAAAAAAATAATAAACTCAAATTTTGACAAATTTGTATCGCTATATATAAACTTCTAACTAGGCTTTGCAGCCGAAGAGTATTTAAAAAAAACTTCCATGGAGGAAATTTGAGAAATTTATTAAAAACGCGTGATTAAAAATTTTTACCAATTTATTATAATATATTGTCGGAAACTAAATCTATCTCGACAGAGAAAATCTGGTGTGATAAGCACAGAACTTTCCAAAGGTAAGAGAAAGTTGTGTGCTGTGCGAATGTACATTTAGTACACAATTTATTATTATAGATACTCTAATTTAAAATAGATTCTTAAGTTACATTTAATGATAACACCTGAGAAGGAATAAGTTGATGGAATTATTTATAGTTTTTTTTTTTTTAACATAAATGGAATAATATAAAATCTAAAACAGCTCTATTTTACTCAATGAAAGTATACACAGATAATTATAAATGATTGCCCATGAATATTTCCAATATTCTCTTTTTCTAAAATATTTATTAGAAAAGGAAAAGGAATATACCAAATAGAAAAAAAATTTTTATCATGTAACATCTTAAATGACACAATTAACACTCGTTAGAAATTATAGTCATATTAACATAATGAGTATTTGAATTATTCATGAACTATATATTTTTTCTTTTTTTTTTAAATCAGGAGGTTAAATCTTTTAGATTAGTAGAACAGAGTTGAACTTCCCCCATTCCACAATAATCTCTCTCCGGAAAATTTAGCATTTAAATTTATATTACACCTGCCTTGTAAACCAAGGGTCGAGGGTTCGGATCTCAGGCAGTCCGATGATTTTATTTAAGCCATTTGGATACCAAATGGCTTAAATAAGAATACCTGAACCCTAATATACATATTTTCATAATAACGGTTATCGTTTTAAGTCCTATATGGCCTGAGTTGCCGAAAGCACTGTGTGTATGTGTGTGTGTGAATGTAAGTGTGAATGGGAAAAAAGTGTGAGTGTTAAAAAAAAAATATTAAAGTATTATAAATAATAATTTTTCCAATTTCCTCAGCGAATTTTGAACTCTTAAAGAGGATGTTATGGAAAGTCCATGTGAAATACTCGGGTCCCCTAATCCCGATCTACTTATGAAAAAAAAAAATTAATTATACTTATAATGTTGACAATAATAAAAAAACTAAAACCCGGTAGTTAGGCAGCCCAAATGGCACATACATACTAAAGCTTTCTTGTCTGTATGAGAAATACCTTTTTCAAAACAGACAATAGACCGATCGTATGCTTTGAAAAAGATATTTCTCACACAGACAAGAAAGTGTACGTGTGCTATTTGTGCTGCCTAACTACCGGGTTTTAGTCTCAATACTTTTGCAATAGATGGTATATTTATAATATATAGTCTGGAACGAGTTATATGAAAAATTGCGATACATGGTTAAGAAATGGTAAGGATTCGCTGCAGGCGGGAGAAGCGACTAGTTTAATTATAATAAATCAATATTTTTTCAACCCATAGTAAAATGAATTAATGTCACATTTAATAACTCCCTCCATAATTAGCCTGAAGGTACGAAAATTCTCTTTATTTATATAATATGCGAGCATTAATTAAATTTTCATGAAACAATTTCGTTTTTAGATTGTTGTTATTCATAATTCCACCCAGGTACGTAAAGGAAGAAAGAGAGAGGTAACGAAATATGAATATGAATAATCCATTAGAGTGAAAAAGAGAATAATCAAATCAAGGTTTATAAGAAAATTGTTTAAATCATATTTAAAGAGTTGCGAATGTGTTTAACCACCGAATCTCTATTTAAGTTCGTTTCCTATTTAAATGAAATCAGCCGAAGAGTACTAGTATTTTACTAATGTAGTTTTTGAGTTTTCTCAAAATTGGCTTAGAGGACTTTGATTAAAATTCATAAATGTTTGAAGCCAATAAAATATTTAAGAGAGAGTAAAAATCCTGATGGTCAGCTTTCTTAAACATAAACTTTCGCCAAAGAAGAGGAATCACCAAAATGTAGCCCTTAATTATTGAACAGGGCATGAGATTTTCACTTGAATTACTTAATTCCATTATCAAGAGCTTTCTATAGCACTACTTTGCTATATAGGCTCTAGGAATTATTTAAAATAAAAATGCGAAGTATAAGGAAAAAATCTGGTGTGACTGGCGCACAGCACACAACTTTCTCTTACCTTCGGTAATCGAAAGTTGTCTTCTGTGCTTGTCACACCAGATTTTTTGTGTCGACAAACAAAAAAATAAATAAATAAATAAACAAATTCTAAAAATGCCGGCTTGTTCAGCAGGATGTTTTCTGTACAGAAAGCATAAAAACTCAATTTTGGCCCAGGTGAAGAAATGGTACAGTGGGCGCCACAAGTGCCTGATCTGCTCGAAAGTGGAACTTTGGGTAACCAAAATGCTTAGCTTTCTGAAGTGTTATCTTAAAAGTAGCTTTTACCTTTCATTTGTATTAAAAAAAGATGATTTATTTATTTTAAAAATATGGGTTTGATTCACTAAGTTCATGGTTCCACTCTCGAACAGATCAGGCACTTGTCCACCTTTTCATGTGGACGGTCACAATTAGAGAAGGAGTCTAAATGACCTAAAATTGCGAAAAGGCCTTAAATCAAGGATATTTTTAAAATATTATAAAAAAATACTAGAGATATATTTTTATTTTTGTTTTAAGGTAGGCTATGTTCTGGCAGCTTAAGCATTTAGATTCCAACTCTATTTATTTCAAATGAAATACATTTCTTATGTCGCTCACATGGGAAACCCTGACAAGAGGAGAGGAGCCATATCACTGTGCTAGGGGAACTTAGCGCCATTTAGGCTAAATAATGTATAAATGCACTGGCTTCAGATTCTTAAAAAAAATATAAGATACAGATACAGTGTTAAACATGGATTCAAAACAACTAAATCTAAACTTCACTAAAATCTTGCCAATTCCTAATCAACTTTTCTTTATAAAGAGAACCAACAAAATGCAACCAAAAAGATGCAGAAAAAAAAATGCTATCTCTTTCTTCCATTTACCCGTTAGTATACCTACTAATTTTATATTATCTGGTTATTTGTTTCTTTCTTTATAAGTAATCAAGTAAATTTAAATCATAGCGAGTGATTTCAATTTAATTTATTTAAAATAGTCAGTCTGTATACTTTTTTTTATTTCAATTTATAAACGCCAAGTTAATTTGATAAATGGAAACCAATGAACTCATGACGTTAATCATTCTTTTATTTTTTTTTTTTAATCAAACACGAGAAAAATAATATATAGGTGCCAAAGAATGATATAATCAATACTTTCCTATAATACATAATTAAGGGATAATAGTAAAATTTTGTTCAAAATGAAGACAAGGATAATTTTCTAATAGTATTATTGAGGCACAAAAGAATAATGAAAAGTTCATCGTTTCCATTATTAACAGACATGGGAGACGGGCCTTTTTAAAAATGTTAGGTTTAAACTTCAACTACTTTGTTAATGATGATTTTTACTACAAGTTGATATTGCATTTGACATTTTATTAAAAGTTTTAAGCGCTATCTATTTCAATCTATCAAGCTTTTCATCCGTAATCGTGTTTACAAAAACACACATGTATATAACATTTTTTTGTTGTATGGAATTTCAATATCACAAAGAAATCTCAATATCAAAAAAAAAAAAAAATGTTAAACTTCTCTTTGGATGAATAAGAAAGTAAAAACAATTTTTTATAGGGGGGGTTTTTTTATTTTATTAAAATCTGGTGTGACTGGCGCACAGCACACAACTTTCTCTTACCTTCGGTAATCGAAAGTTGTGTCTCTGTGCTTGTCTCACCAGATTTTTGTGTCGACATATATTTAGTTCCCGACAGTAGGGTACATTTGATTTTCAAGATGTAAAATTTATAAGTATGGGAAAATATTTATATTTTGTTACCATGGGAACCATTTCTCCTATCTTTTCTATGAAGTACAAGAGTAAAGTGGCCTTCAGAAGATTTCAATCACAAAATGAGAATATACATTTTAAAGAGCATCTAAAAAATAATTGATTTTTGAATTTAAAAAAAATCGTTGGAGCGAATTTTGAGAAAATCGAAAAAAACTGAAAAAGTGCATCAGTAAAGTACTAGTACTTTTTGGCCAATTTTGTTTAAAAGCTTCGTGTCACGACCCATGGGGGTGCCTAACTTAAATATAAAATTTCAACCTTCTAGCTCTTTTCGTTCTTGAGATATTTTGTTCACAGACACACACACACACACACACACAGAGAGAGAGAGAGAGAGAGAGAGAGACCATGTCGCGAAAACCACTTTTTTGGATTCAGGGGACCTCAAAACGTGAAGATCCATCATCGAACTGACATGAATCCAATACTTTCTCTCTATATATCATATATTACATATATACATAGGTAAGAGAAAGTAATAAGAAATATCCAAGTTTTTTAATAAAACAGAAGAGTGGGCTTTATTTTAGTCAATTTTAAATTTTCCCCGCCAAAAATTGATTTTTCATTGCTCTATCTCTCATTCCAAATGATTCTGAATTTTGTATTCAGGTATAAGTTATATTTAATTTCTGGATAGAACAAAAGATACTAAGAGCAATCTTTGTCTCATATGAACGTGTGTGTTATTAATAAAAATTTTTATTTAAATAGATTAAATGAAATCCCTGCCTTTGAGCTTGGTGTAGTGGTGTAGCGTGGTGGCATTCTATACCAAGGTCCGAAAAGTCCGAAGATATTATTTAAGCCATTTGGTATTCAAATAAGACTACGTGAACCCAAAATAAATATATTATTAACGGAAATAACGGTAATCGTAAAAAGTCTTATATGGCCTAAGTTGCCGAAAAGACAGTGTGTATTTGTGTGAGTGTGAATGGAAAAAAGGGTGTGTTTTTTTTTATATTAAAAAAAAAATGAAATCCCATTGGAAATAAATAAATACCTGTTAATATTAGTGGAATTATTGTTAATTAAACAGTTTATTCTCTTATTTACCAACAAATTTTATTAGAGATAAAATAAATACATTTTGCATACGTTTAATTGTAATTGCCCTTATGTATTTATTATTTGATATTAATTTCAAAATTATGGTGTGACAAAAATACCGCACGACATTTATTTTGTAAAAAAAAAAGAAACGATTCATCCTAATATTTCAGAATAGAAGGTCCCAAACAATGCAAAAAATTTATTTATATAAATTAATTTAGGATATACAGTATAGGAAAATTTATTTAATAAATAAATTTTCCGCATTGTTTGGAATCTTCTATTATGAAAGATTAGGATGAATCAAATCGTTTTTTAAAATAAATGTCGTACCGTGCATTTAGTCGCACCATAATTTCGAAATTAATAAATACATAAAGTCAATTACAAATAAACATATGGAAAATTTATTTTTTTTATCTCTATTAAAATTCATTGGTAAATAAGGGAGTAAAATATTTAATTAATAATAATTTCACCAATATTATTTGTTTATTTCGAATGAGATTTCATTTACCGGATAGATTAAATGAATGAATATAGATATAAATGAAAACAAATCTTTTATAGAATTTCTTTTTAAAAAATGACAAACCTGTTCACATGAGACAAAAATTTAATATAATTTTTTTATCTCGGCTAGTCTGGATGTATATTTCCTGATGTTCTATCAAGTAATTAAATAACTTATATCTGATTACAAAAATTGGAATTATTTGGGATATGAAGCGAGGACTGAAAAATCGATTTTTTCAAAATTATTTTGCTTTTTCTCAATAACTAATTGAGTTAGGGATATGAACCTTTCAAGATATTATTAAGCCTCATCATCCGAAATCTTTAAAAAGGATCTGGAATTTTTGACATGATCGCAATACTTCCTCACTATTTATTACATATAGAGTTAAGAAAAAGTAAAAATATTATTTAGAGAATACGGAGAAAAACAGCAAGGTGTAAGATTTTTTTAGGTTTATATTTTTTTAGAAAATTTACTATTTTTTGGCCCTCTATACCTAGGATAATATTAATAAATTAGCAAAATAAGGAGAAAAAACATCCTTTTCTTCTCTCTCACCCCTTCAATTTATTCCAAATGTAGAAGGGTCCCAGTAGAAGGACCGAAATAATTGCAATAAATTAAAAGTGGTGAGGGAGAAGAAAAGGATGTTTTTTTTTCTCTTCATTTTCGTAATTTATTAATATTATAGGTCTAGGGGTGCAAAATTAATTTTATCCCTATTAGGTTCAACTTTGGTCTCCAAACTGAGAGAAATGGAATTTGTACCATTTTGGGATCCAAAGTCGGACCTGATTTAACAAATAGACCTACTTTGAACCCCCCCCCCCTAAGTTCGCAATAAGACCGGCTAATCTGACTTAAATTTCGACTCGGGTAGACTTAGCTAATTTAATTATCAAATTTGAGAAAGGATTGAACATTTTTGCTTAAGTAAGCCTTAGGTGAGTATGGGGTGGGAAAGGGATATAAAAGGAATTTTCCTTTCAAAACTTATTTTATTTCCTATTTATTTATTTTCTTTTTTTTCTTTTTCAAGAGTTAAAAGAGATGTTTAACAATTTTAACGATTATTTCCATTTCATCGACTTCTCGCCTAAACAACTTCGCTAGATTTGTTATCGGATTTTTTTTTATCCTAAAAAGCTTTTGAAGGAGTAAATTTAGTGAAAATACTAATACTAAGAAATATAAAAACATGTTGGTAGTGATGACCTTGTTTTCTTTGATATTGTTATTTTTTTGTGTGATAGCATTTGTTTAATGCAATATATATTTTCTGTCTCTCATGATCAACTATCATGAAAATTTTATTCAAAAATCGATTAGTCAGAGTAGTTATGAATGAAATTTTTAAAGAATAGGTCACGAAACTTTCCTATCAACCTCGGGTCTTATTTTAGAAATCTTATTAAGGGAAGCAAATCTACAGTAATATGAAAAAAAAATATACTTTGAATGATCGTACAGCACAGAATTTTCTCTTACGATCGGTAATCGAAAGTTGCCTGATATGCTGCTACAGCAGATTATTTAGATCGCGATAGTAGGCATATATAATTATA
>JAKCPI010029179.1:0-28716 GCA_023213315.1 Euborellia annulipes | reverse complement strand
ATATCTCTTCATTCATTAATATTAATATAATAAATAGTGTATTTATCATATTTTATTAATGAAAATTAAAAGCGTATTATTAAAATATAAATTCCTTGATAGCTTCTGATTCATTCATTCATACATTTAGTGAAAGGAGTTATTTGTTTATTTTCGAATACATATTAATAGGCCTATCAATAAATGAATGAATATTTCGTATATTATGCATATCCGGTTTTTGAACCGATATCCGGTTACGTGGGGGGCGCCAATTTTCTGCCAATTGCGTAGCTGATGAACAATGAAAACATTTACATTTTTATATATGTATATTTTATTGTATACATTTAGGAGGTGCCAGCATCCCACTTTTGTCTGTTCTCGTTTTTTCAACTCGCCAGTCGTGAGAAATACAAATAAGTCCCGAAGACGAATATTTATTATTTATTGGAAGTTCAAAGTAGGTCAAGGATATCAAATAGTTGGCGTAGGTTGGAAACTATTAATATTATTATAATGAAAACAGATGGAGAGTGTCAAATAACAAAAATTATAAAGAGCCAGGAAGTTTTTTGTTTTTTTTTTTTTGTTAAAAAATACACTCACACTTTTTCCCATTCACACACACATACACACAGGCTTTTCTGCAACTTAGGCCATTTAAGACTTTAAACGATAACCGTTTTTATGAAAATAAATATACTAGGGTCCAGGTATTCTTATTTAAGACATTTGGTATCCAAATGTCTTAAATAAAATCATCGGACTGCCTGGGATCCGAACCCGCGACGTTCGGTCATAGAAGCCAGGCACGCTACCAACTATACCAAGCCCGAGGGCAACTAGGAAGCTAAAATACTAAATATTAAATAGACCCCTGGGCCAGAGCACAGTAGTAAAGTTCCTGCCTCTTGTGCTAGGGGTCAAGGGTTTGCATCTCGTCTCGTGCAACAAAATTTATTTCAATTGAATTCGCTTCCAATCAATTGAAGTCAAATAGGGAACGTGGTCTAAAAAGGCCTCCGATGGCGAAAAAACCTTATATTAACAATAAAAATTATATCCATTAAAAAAATATATATTTAATATCTATTTAGATATTTACTTACTTAACGTGTTAGTACTCTTTGTCCGATTTCGATTAAAAGTTTATTTTTCACGGCCTAGGGGGGGGCCTAACCCAAATATAAAATTTCAACCACCTAGCTCTTTTCATTCTTGAGATATTTTGTCTTCACAGACTGGACATACAGACCATTTTGCGAAAACTACTTTTTTGGATTCAGGGGACCTCAAAACGTGTATATCCATCAAAATCTCGACATCGTACAGTGGTAGAGTTCTTGCATCTTGTCCTTGGACCGCGTCTCATTTCAGAGGAAAGAAAAATTAAGGTTAGAGCATAGAAAAATTAACATTTTCAATCCTGGCTACTGTGGATTATTATAATTTTTTTTTTTTTTTTTTTTGAATGTCAATATTAGTTAAGATTAACAGCTGAATCGATTATTGTTTTTAGTAAGACCTGTTTGGAGAATGTTTAACTAAAATTGGTTCATTCGATCTGTATCCCGTTCCAGTTTTGCCAGGTTGTTTGTCTGCCGACTTGAGAGCCTTTGTCCATCCGAGACTCGGGTGATTCAGACTCCAGCCAAACTA
Organism: Euborellia annulipes; assembly: GCA_023213315.1. Classification (NCBI taxonomy): domain Eukaryota; kingdom Metazoa; phylum Arthropoda; class Insecta; order Dermaptera; family Anisolabididae; genus Euborellia; species Euborellia annulipes. The sequence continues at coordinate 27,075 of JAKCPI010029179.1, read as the reverse complement.
AACCAAACACAAAACAGGTACAGCCACATTTCACGGTCCGCGAATATCAATTAAGGAGAAGTCGTTTTTGGACCCACCGGCTGATTTAATGATTTAATGATCATTAAGTGAAATTTTCCAAAATTAGTAATTCTCACACCTTCTCGATTTTTTGAATCTCTCGTGGAAAAATTCACATTTTAAATTCACCTTGACTTAAAGCCAAAAAAAAAAAAATAAATAAATAATAAACGAATAAGATTGAATTAAAAAAAAAAATGTCAACAACTAATTAATAATCGGTGGCCTTCAGGTGGTTTTAGAATATTTTTTTAACTCCGTATGTCAAATTAGAGTAGATTGAATACATAGGCTCTAATTAGTATGTCAATCTTACTCTCTTTGAAACATAAATGAATTATATGAAAATAAATAATATTTTCCTTATTAAATTATTTTTTTATTAAAGAGAAAAATACAGGTATTTTTAAATTTAGTATTTATTTTGCTGTATGCATGTGACATGCATAGATATTCGAAAGGTAAATCTCCCGAATGTTTTTTTCACTGTTGGGTTATTTTGTTAACGCCCGCACCCACAAACAAACAATTTTTTTAGACTCGAGAGATTTTAAAACGTAAGAGAAAGTAAAAATAATCTTTAAAGGAATATGATCCCTTAAAAAAACAGACTATTATTATAGAATATATATTTGTATGCCTCTTATATAATATGAGATATGGAAATTGTTTTTGAAAGAAATCTATTATCATTTTGGATTTTTCATTAAATAATTTTCGAAGGTGGAGGCGGGGGGGGGGAATAAATTTGTTCAATTTGGGGGCTGGTCAGGCCATTAAATAGTGTAAAGTTGATACGTTCTAGTTTTCATTTACCTGTCTAATTACTGTAAGTAAACAAGTATATTTGTACATATTATAATTTATTTATTTTCTAAAAAAAAAAAATGTGTGCCCTCCAAAGCTTTTTACTTTCTATTACCTCTATATCTGTTAATATATAGAGAGAAAGTAATGGATTCTTGTCAAAAATTCGATGTCTAGATTTTTATGGATATATGCGTTTTGAGGTCCCCTGAATCCAAAAAAGTGGTTTTCGCGACATGGTCTATCTGTCTGTATCCAATTTAAAGCATGAAGAAATTGAGCTAGGTGAATTGAAATTTTATATTTAAGTTAGACACCCCCTTGGAGCGTGAAAATGAGCTTCTAAACAAAACCGGCCAAAGAGTACTAGTATTCTACTGATGTTTTCAGTTTTCAGTTTTTTTTTCTCGATTTTCTCAAAATTTTGATTAAAATTCAAAAATCAATTATTTTTTAGATCCTCTTTCAAATGTATATTCTCATTTTGCTCTCAAAATTGTTTGAAGCATATTTTACTCTTGAATTTCATAAGATAGAAGAAATGGTTGCCATGGTGACAAAATATAAATATTTTTTCTAAATTTTATATCTTGAATTTTAATATATCGGCGGAAAAAAAATCTGGTGTGACAAGCACAGTACAAAACTTTTTCTTACCAAAGGTAAGAGAAAGTTGTGTGCTGTGAGACCAGTCACATCAGAATTTTTTTTCATTATTATTTATATTCACTTATTTAGAAATCATAGCTGAAAAAAGTCCAGATGAATAAGAATGCTGTTCTTACACAAATCACCAGAATAATTTATTAAGAAATATTTTATTTCTTAAAAAATAATATAATCAAAACACGATCAAAAAGAATTTTTTAAAGTAAATAAATAAGTTCATATATAGTGAAATATATATCTCCTTGAAGGCTTGATTTAAATATAGTAAAAAAAAAAATTCGAATTCTCTACTAATGACTTGAATGTTGTGAGGTACCTCCTGCTCTCTCATTGGACTCTTGTCCTTGGTCCAGTCTGTCTCATCCGGGATGCGAACCGCATCTTGTCGCTGCTTTTCGCGGCACCTTTGTGGCCTCCGAGATGCTCTTCTTATTCTTCATATCTCAAATACTTGAAATTCACAAAGTTACCCTATTCAGGTTGGCATAGTTGGCATTGTAACTACTGTCAATCATATTTTTTCACTTGATCAAATTATTTAAAAAGTAAAGAGTGATTTTATTAAACAATGGAGATATACATGTAATAATGGTTTAAGCGATGAATATAAATAACATTATGGAATATTTCATATCATCTGTCCAATTGGAAATGTCCATCAGCTCTAGTCACTTTTTTGGTGGAGGCTAAACATGTTTTTAAACATTTTATTTAAATTTTATGGTTTATTTAATTAGAAATGAAAATTTAATTTTTTTTTTGGACTATGAATATAATAGACAAATGTAAACAAAATTCTTTCTTAATTAATAGAGCGATTAAATCAAAAGAAAAACTTATGATCTCTATATGGGCAATAATCTTTTAAATTTATAGGCCTTTTGGAAATGTATATATTTTTATTAATCCATTTTAATATTGGTAGACAGTTAGAGCTTCCGTTTGGCGCATTAATGATCTGAATTGAATTCTTAATTAATTAAGATATTTTAATTATTACCAAGAGCTCTCTATCTCATTAATGAAATGACATTTATAGTGGGACTTGCGGCTACGTCTTGCGAGAATGGAAATGATAATAATAGGCCACAGAAGAAACACTGCCTCAGGTAACTTGTGGTCTCTCACTTAAACATCAAAGGGGATAACAAAATTAAGATGGAATAGTCTAAAATGATTCCTGGATGTCAAAAATTATATTTAAACAAATATAACAAAAGAAAAAAAAATTTTTTCTCTACCATCATCAACAACATTTTAAGCCCAAGGGGCTTGGAGTAGTTGGTAGCGTGCCTACCTTCTATACCGAACGTCTCGGGTTCGGACCCCAGGCAGTCCGATAATTTTATTTAAGGCATTTGGATACCAAATGACTTAAATAAAAATGCCTGGACCCCACAATTGATATATTAAACATACTGATTATCGTAAAAAGTCTTAAATGGCCTCAGTTGCCGAAAAGACTGTGTGAATGTGTGTGTGAATGTGAGTGTGAATGAGAAAAAAGTGTGAATGTTTAAAAAAAAAAAAAAAAAAAAAAACATTTTAAGCCGGTGGGCCTGGCAAGAAGAATGAACAACAGCCACCAAGATCAACTTTGTTAAGCAACGCCAAGCGGTGCTGAAAATAGGGATAGGTGGCCTCCGAAAAACAAGACCGTTGAACGCCCGCCGGAAGCCATCGATACATTGTATTTAATATATTTACATAATAAATGTATAAAGTCAAATGGCCTCAGCAGCCGAAATGACTTAAAAAAAAAAAAAAAAAACATTTTAATTTTAAAACTAATATGAAATATCCCAGGGCCGGAACTAGGAGATTTTTTAGGGGGGGGCAAAATTTAATTTGCCGCCCCCTCCTTAAAATTTTCCCTGATCTCAAAAATTTTTTGCGAAATTTTTTTTTTTTTTTTTCGCGGAACCAAATTTTCCCGTCCGAAAAAATATTTTACCTTTTTTTTAGAGACGCAAAATTTGCCCCCCTGATATCTGCCGCCCCCGGCACGTGCACCCACTGCCCCCCCCCTAGATCCGGCCCTGAAATATCCAATTGTTCGTCTTAAAAAAATTTATAACTTTAAAAAGCTAGAAACATACTTTTTTAATTATTGCAATATCTAATAATTCTTAGAGGTCAGAATTTTCAGTAGACTATTAGACATATTTGAAATAATTAAATATAGAAGGCTTCCAACAAGAATTCTGCAGTCTTACTCCTCGGGGGCACTTATCCCGATTTGCAGCATTGATTGGTCTTGATCTTGGCAAAATATTCTTCTGAAGCAACTTTTTAAATAAAGATTTTACATAAATATTTATAAGAATTATTGTGATTCACTTCTTTAATAATAATAAATTAGAAATGAAAGAGATATAAGCTTAGTTTTCATGCGTCACAAGCTTTAGTTTGAAAAACTTGGCTAGCCTACTTTCTCATAAATATAACAAATAAAAAAAATAATCCTTTTTTTAGTGTAAAATGATTATAAATACTACTATCATATATATCGTAAGATCAAATCTTCTATCTTGACCTTATCTTATCCCGATGTGGGGTCGGCAAAATTAATTTATAAAGAAACGAGACCGAGAGAAAAAAAAGTCCCACGACCTGACGCTTGATATGAAAAAAAGGCTGACATATGAAAGGAAGAAATGCCAGTCTTAGCTCGGGCAACTCGTGGTCGCCAGCCACAAGAAGTGAGCCCCTGAGTGAATATTGTAAGATCAAATAATCCTAAAATAAATTACTGTAGGCCTAAATGCTAGATGAAATTTATTCTAGCAAATCTACGCACAAATCTAAAGATGGTTCAAAACCATTTATAAATGTTTATTACTGATAATTTCAAGGTTTACTTTTCGATTATAATATGTAAATTAAAATTTGAAAAAAAAAAAAAATACATATTACTTCGATTTTTAATTAAACAATTTTCTTTAAAAGGAAAAGATAGTCTATATTTTATATATAATATTGATCAGCACTTTATAAAAGTTATTCCTTGTTATTTTGGTCCGCTGAAAAGGGTAAAGGGAGGAGTACAGCACAAAATTAATGGCAACATTAAAGTTGAAAAACTTGACAAGAGCGAATTTTGTCAAAAGAACGTTCATACTTCCTGCTCTCTTTGGTTACGCCCTGTCTCTATATTTATTTTTTCATGAAATGTTAATTATTACCAATCGGTAAAAACATTGTAATCATACCAAATTTAATATTGGAAGATTTTGATGGATGAGCACAAATTAGAATGTTTACACCAACATTTTCTATATTCACGCAGCTATCTGTGTTTGTGTGTGTGGGCAAGTTTGACACTTTGACTTGACTAATTTATTACACGATTTACTATATATTTAAGAACTTTTATTTACTATCCTAATATAAATATAATATTGAGAAGTAGAGTAGCTAAGCAGATAAACCGTGGATTACGAAGTTAATCAAAAACATACTGCAAGATCAAATTTTCATTTTGATCTGTAAGACCAAACACACACATAAACAACAAGAGATAAACTATCAAACATAATTAGGTGAAAAAAGTTTTTGGCCTACCCCTAGTATAACAAATTTGCTTTCTAAAAGAATGAAATTTGTACTTCGATGGAAATGGAGCCACAGAACATAAATAAAATTTTTAAACGATTTTTTATTTCCTATTCATTAAAGTTTTGATATATATAGCTGTCAGATTATATTAATAAAATATGATCGAATTTTTTTTTGTCCTTCTATGGAATTGATTTTTTTATTTACGTATAGGTGATTAGAAAAATGATGTAAATAATTCATTCAACAGGAACAAATATCAAATATGGCCATGAAATTATGGTAATTTCCAAAAAATATTAATCGAACAAGTCAATTAATATTTTTTTTTTTTTAGTGAAGAATAACGAAGATATGAATTTAAAATTTATTGTTAATAGGTTTTATTAGACACATCCTGGAAGGAAATAGGGTATATGTTATGAACTATGCATTTTTTTTAGACAATATGAGGTACTAAAATATAAAAAACAGTAGGTAAAATCATCATGCAGCATGGAGATCAATGGAAGGGAGAAAGAGTTTTATAAAAAATACAAAGGGCATATACCAGTATGACTAAAATAAATAAAATAACAGCATAACAGGTACATCGAAGATGAACTCAAACGAAAGATGAAAAAAAAAATCTCTACATTAATAAATCTAAAATATTGCCGTAAAATTCCATTGATGAAAAAAATAAAATTATCAAATGATCACAAATAGGTACAGTGAACGACAAAGTTAAGTCCCACCCATGTGTTTTCTACTTGTTATTATTTCATTGTTTTTACCCCCTTTAAAAGAAAATAAAAATCTTTATTGGAAATTTTTTAAGTTTAAACCATGAAAGTTTCCATTTAAAAATATATAATATTCTTTTAAAAACAATGAAATAATCACAAGTAGAAAACGCATGGGTGGGACGTAATAATGTCCCTCACTGTACTATCGAGATTCATTCAACACCTAGTATCACTATTTGACCTTCTGTTTTGGGACACTGATAGTAGGCTTAAATATATTAATACAAAATAGTCAAGACAAAAAATTATTTGAAAAGGGTAGCACCGGAAAGGTTGGAGATTCTGGGTTCAATTCTCGGAAGCTTTGGGCTATCAACAAATAAACATATAAATTTGTTTAAAAAAATATTTTCCAATAAAAATTGAAAGGTTTTTGTTTACTTACAATAAATATGAATAATAAATTTGATCTAATTGTATTATGAAACAATTTTCAAGTAAATTTAAACTAAATTATAACTAACGACCTTAACGAAAGAGTATTCAAAGAATGAATGAATGTGTGGGCATGGAAATTTAAAACTCTACTGAACGAGACTATTGTTTTAAGCAATACTATGATCATAATTTATGAGATACTTGTAAAAATTGAAATTAGAAATTCAATTAGGGAATGTTTATAATTGTAAAGTAATTGCAATTAAATGCATTAGTGAGGTGAAGTCAAGAAAAATGGTTTCAATTTGTTTTGAAATGAGTAGACTCAAATGGAATAAGTAAACTCAAATGTTTCTTGTTGACAAGAAATTTCTTAAGTTGAAAAGAAAAAAAAATTTTTTCTTATATGTAAATACGTAGGTACATATCTATTTGCTAGGCGGCGTTTGTTCGTAACGAGATGATAACAAAGCTAAGTATTCATAAAGAATTTTGTATTTCGTCTGTTTCTAATATAAACATTTCGGTGAATTGTGTAAATTTGAGAAATAAAAAAACTAATTGTCTAGAAATTAGTTTGATTAATAATTTGAATTTGTTTTTAAGCTTTTTGCTATTAACTATTTGATTTTTTTTAAGAAATTTCTATTTACTTTTTTTGTATTTTTTTAAATACATAATCCAACGGTTCATGAATCATATCTAAATATTTCATTAAGTGAATTTGTTATAGAACAATACTCTTCTGTTCTCACTTATTCCCACATAAGAACCTTTGCTCGATTCAAGGGCGGAAGGGGGTAATTACCACCCTCCCCCCGAAATTTGAGAAAAATATTATTTTGGGAATAAAATGTTAAAAATTAATAGTTAAAAATTTGATTTGTATATATATTCTGGTAAACAAGTACAGAATGCATCTTTAAATTACCGAAAGTAAGAAAAAATTGTGTGCTGTGCGACCAATCACACCATATTACCCCCCCCCCCCCGAGAAACTCCTCCGGATCCGCTCTTGGTTCGATGAAATCGATTCTTAAAAAAATTGAAAATATTTTTCAGAAATTTTATTTCAATTATTTTGAGCGAAAGAAAGTGTGAGAAAATTTATATAAGAAAAAATTTGCAAATACTCTTTGACCTTGAATTAAGTTACTTTTCACAACGAATCAATCTTTTGAAAGTGGGAATATGGATTTATATTATAAATAATTATAATACTTTAATGATCTAATTTAGAATAATTTATCAATAATTGGTTAAAATTAGACTCTATCACGTATACCTAAGTAGTTAACCGTTACAATCGATTAAGAGTCGATTAATCAAAGTAAAAAGAAATAAATATTTATGGATTTTACTCAGGGTCAGTTATTCTTTATTATTTTTCAAACTTTTTAATATTAATTTATTACATAAATGATTAAAAAAAAAAAAAAATTCCGACTATCTCATTTTTTATTAAATCAAAATTTTGTGGGAGAAATGTTTGGACAGCTCGCTTATTAACTCGTTTTATTAAATAGCCTTATATCATGCTTAATTATTTGCTATAAATATGCCTGGACCCAATATTATATCGTAATTATAATATTAATAATCGTAAAAGGTCAATATAACCTAGGATGCCGAAAATAAAAAAAAATTATTTGCTAAAAATTTCACTCAAATTTGGTAAAAAAAAAAAAAGAATTTGCTTTCTTTATTAATCGGAGCTACAATAACTCCAGGAGTTATTATTAACTCCTATTATAAAAAAATATTTAGTTTAAATTTTTTTGACAATTCACAATTTTTTACTAAAGTTTCACAATTATTTTTTGTTTTTAATGTTTAAATATATCCTTTTAACCCTTTAAGAATTTAGATTTCACAATAAATAATCATCCACAGGATTCCTAAGGATACTAAAGATAAAATTTAATAGAAATTAGTTAAAAAAAGAGCATTCATATTAGTTGGCTGGTGTTGTTTTAATTGCAACCTGTGCTTTGCAATTAAAAGAGACTAATTATAAACAAGCAGGTTTCAGGTGACACCAAACACAAAAGCAGGCCAAGCAAAAAGCGACCTTCATCAGACGAGATCGAAATAGAATAAAAACGTCCTTTCGAGAGGGAAGGGGGGCGCCATTACTTTCGCTAAGCAGGGTGAGAAATTTTCTTGGTCGGGCAAAATATGATTTTCTATCAAATATTTATCTTACAAATTAGATTTCTTTTTTGTTATTGTTCTTATAAATTTAATTTTTTTTTAAATAAATTTCTATTAGTTAAATATTTTTCAAAATAAGTTATTGATAAGTTACCATCTATTGCAATAGTATTGAGACTAAAGCCCGGTAGTTAGGCAGCCCAAATAGCAGCTTGGTATGTGAGAAATACCTTTTTCAAAGCAGACAATAAGCCGACGATCCTTTTAATAAAAGAATAACCATACAAATTTATCTTACTAATATAAATTTCAAGGTATATCGAAATAAAAATTATCTTCAAGGTTAGAAGGAATAATTCCAAAGAAGAATGCAGTCAAATTTTATTTCATTTAATTTTAATAAAAATTCCTAATCACTTGCTGACGTTTCGGGTCGGGTTGGAACCATCATCGGAGCTACAAACATGGAAAATAATAAAACCCTAAGTTCCATGTTTGTAGCTCCGATGATGGTTCAAACCCGAACCGAAACGTCAGCAAGTGATTAGGAATTTTTATTAAAATTAAATGAAATAAAATTTGGCGCTATTCTTCTTTGGAATTATTCTTTCTAACCTTGAACATAATACTACAGCTATAACAAATATTCAATTACTTAATAAATGCAATAGATGGTACCTCGATTTGGACTTAACAACTTACCTTAGATATATTTAACATGGTTGTATGATTTTTGTTGATGGGCCAGGCGCCCCATGGCCCCTGGGAATCGAACCCAGGATCTCCAGCTTTTACGGAGCATCAGGGTGCTATCCAGTGGCGGGCCATGGGGCTCTTGGCTCCCCAACGAAAAACATACTTAAATATATTCTACATTATTATTTGGATATTTAGAATATAAAAATTATTTTTAGAATATGAATTAATTAATAATTTTATTAAATTTATAAATCGCAAGATTTAGTTCAGGTAACTTGTGGTTACTTTCCACGAACTTATTAGATGGGAGTGAAAATAAATTTGTTATACAAAAAAAAAAAAAAAAAAGATCTTAATTGAGGGGTTTTGACTAAAAACCAGCCATTTTTACTTTCTCTTAAATCTATATATATGTTAATATATAGAGAGAAAAGTATTGTTCATGTCAAAAATTCGATGTCGAGATTTTGATGGATCTTCACGTTTTGAGGTCCCCTGAATCCAAAAAGTGGTTTTCGCGACATGGTCTGTCTGTGTGTGGTGTGTGTGTGTGGGTCTGTGAATAAAATATCTCAAGAACGAAAGAGTTAGGAGGTTGAAATTTTATATTTAAGTTAGGCACCCCATGGGACCTGACACGAAGCTTTTGACCAAAATCGACCAAAGAGTACTAGTACTTTACTGATGCACTTTTTCAGTTTTTTTCGATTTTCTCAAAATTTGCTCCAACGATTTTTTTTTAATTCAAAAATCAATTATTTTTTAGATTCTCTTTAAAATGTATATTCTCATTTTGGATTGAAATCTTCTGAAGACCACTTTACTCTTGTTCTCCATAGAAAAGATAGGAGAAATGGTTGCCATGGTAACAAAATATAAACATTTTGCCATACTTATAAATTTTACATCTTGAAAATCGAATGTACCGTACTGTCGGAAACTAAATACAGCGACACAAAAATCTGGTGAGACAACACAGAACACAACTTTCGATTACCGAAGGTAAGAGAAGTGTGCTGGCCACCAGTTTTATATACATTTTTTGTGGTCGAACTTAAAAATTTTTGTCCTTTGAAGTCTTCAGAGTTTTAATAATTGAATTTTTTTATTACTTTAAATGTAAAATTCCATTTCCTTGCTTTCCATATAAAGAAATAAAAAAAAAAAATATATTCTTACTTTTTAAAAAATATACCGATAAATTAATAAAAAAAAAAAAACATCAAATAACTTTAATAAATTATAGACGTAATAAAAATCATCGAGTAATTTTTTCTTCCTTTACGCGGAGAATGATATTTAAACTCTGTCTAGGATTTTCCGGCTGGATGAATTTGGCGAACCCCTTGAAAAGTGTCCTTAATCAAGTCCATTTTAAGGTAGTTCGAGTTGCAGGTGTGATGTGAACTTCGGTGCCTTAGGCGAAACTGAGTCAATCTTTGCTTGGATGTGGCCATCAGAGGTCCATATGGCATTGATGGTCAGTTACTTTTAAGGCGATTCATGTCAGTCAATTGCTCCATTCGCGAGATGGATGGAGATTGGCCTTCGCCATTTTCAAAAAGGAATTGATTTCCCTCCCTACAATGTGACACACGACCATCAGGATGAGTCATCGACAAGAAGACAAGTCTTGCACTTGTTTCCGAGGAGAATTTTTTAATAATTTAAAAACCACTACCTGTAGACTATATATCAAGGGTGTACATTTAAAAAACAAGACCAAAGGATAGTTTGGAAAATATATTGTTACCAATGAGCGATTTATTTTTCAGCCGAGTCAGGGAAAATTGTCCGCAAGTTTGTATATAAGTATGTAACAGCAGTTGTTTAATATTAAAAAATGATCCATCAAGAAATAATCCATACTTGAGTATTTTTTTAAAAGTTTTTCAACAAGAAAAATTTGGTGTGACTGGCGCACAGCACACAACTTTCTCTTACCTTCGGTAATCGAAAGTTGTGTACTGTGCTTGTCACACCAGATTTTTGTGTCGACATGTATTTAGTTTCCGACAGTACGGTTCATTCGATTTTCAAGATGTAAAATTTATAAGTATGGCAAAATATTTATATTTTGTTACCATGGCAACCATTTCTCCTATCTTTTCTATGGAGTACAAGAGTAAAGTGGTCTTCAGAAGATTTCAATCACAAAATGAGAATATACATTTTATTGAGAATCTAAAAAATAATCGATTTTTGAATTAAAAAAAAATCGTTGGAGCGAATTTTGAGAAAATCGAAAAAAAAACAGAAAAAGTGCATCAGTAAAGTACTAGTACTCTTTGGTCGATTTTGTTCAAAAGCTTCGTGTCACGTCCCATGGGGATGCCTAACTTAAATATAAAATTTCAACCTCCTAGCTCTTTTCGTTCTTGAGATATTTTGTTCACAGACACACACAAGACAGACCATGTCGCGAAAACCACTTTTTGGATTCAGGGGACCTCAAAACGTAAAGATCCATCAAAATCTCGACATCGAATTTTTGACATGAATCCAATACTTTCTCTCTCTATATATTAACATATATGAGTCATTCCACGTCAAATCGATACACTTTTGAACCTCACCATCTTGGATTTCTATGAAATTTGGGTCATAGGTAGGGTCAATAGAGACTAAGAAAAAAGCCCCAATTTCAACTTGATATCTCAACACGTTTAAAAGATATGGCGCGTTAAAGTTGTCAAAAATGGCAAAAATCGACCTAACCACATCTATTTAAATTGCTATAAAATCTCTTAGAGATGAGATAGAGAGATGAATGAGGTGTCATTTTACAGCTTTTTAGATGCCCTTTCCAATGATATACAATACAACTGGGGCGGTAATAAAAAATTTTTTTTAATTTCAAAATCAAAAATTTAAAGTAATTTTTCTCAAAAAAGTACCCCTTCGAAAATTTTGAAAAATTCTAAAAATAATCCTTGTTTAAAGGATTAAAGATAAAACTAAGTTTCATCATGGGATCATAATGGGTTCATATGAAAAATTAATTTAAAAAAACCCTTTCTTTAGATTTTTGCCATAAAAGTGCAAAAATATAATTTTTTTTCAAAAAGTACCCCTTCGAAAATTTTAAAAAATTCTAAAATGGTCCTTGCTTAAAGGGTAAAAGATAATATAAGCCTCATCGAGGGATCATGATGGGATCATAGAGAAAAATTAATTAAAACAACCCTTGCGTTAGATTTTTGTCATAATTGAGAAACACTACACAGGCTAACAGTGATTTTGATACCGGGGATATTTTGAGCTGATCTCTGAGTATATGCGACGTCCTTTTTCCAAAATGCCGTCAGTTTTGCTCGAATAGCTCTAGTTTTAGAGATATAGAGAATATAACGTTTTAATAGAAATTCTGCTCTAAAGCGGCTCTCATTTTGAGTTTTCTAGATTTTTTTTATGGTGTTTTCTCTAAAAATATACAGGTAGCTAAGATACATAGAAATCTAAAGATTCAGCCCCATTGGAGGTGATTTAGTGGCGCAAAACACGAATAAAGGAGTAAAAAAATCCAATTTTTCCAGTTTTTCTTAACTTTGGACAACCCTAAAATTTTTTTAACATCCCTAAATTCAAAAATCGTATATGTACGTTATTCTGAATTCTTTAGCTTTCCAGAAATCATTCATTCTTGCAAATCGGTTAATTATAAACGAAATTATAAACAAAATAGTTATGTCAGGTCTATCACTATACCCAAGGACTTTTAAGCAAAACACCATCTTTATCATAAAATTTTCTTTTATTTGTTCTTGACTTAGATTAACTATTTTGTTTATAATTTCGTTAATAATTAACCGACTTGCAAGAATGAATGATTTCTGGAAAGCTAAAGAATTACAGAATAACGTACATATACGATTTTTGCATTTAGGGATGTTAAAAAAGTGGTTAGGTCGATTTTTTGCCATTTTTGACAACTTTAACGCGCCATATTTTTTAAACGTGTTGAGATATCAAGTTGAAATTGGGGCTTTTCTTAGTCTCTATTGACTCTACCTATGACCCAAATTTCATAGAAATCCAAGATGGTGAGGTTCAATCGATTTGACGTGGAATGACTCATATATAGAGGTAAGAGAAAGTAAAAATGAATTATTTATGGAATTTCATCTAGTGCCAGTTTTTTTTTTTTTTTTTTTTTTTTTACAATAAACAGGTTACCTTTGATATATTTTTTCATGGTCACACATAAAAATTATAAAAGAGTTCAACTAAGTGTAAAATAAAATCTATTTGCAATTTATTTAAAAGAATCTGCATGTTTCATGTGTAGAAAAAAAGATCTTGTGACAGTATTTGTAGTTAAAATGTTAAAATTTCAGGTTTTGACTTTATAGGCGAAGGCAATCAAATTATAAGACTCACAATCGCTCTTAAAATTTGATGTGCTTCGTATCAAATTTATTTGCTCATCCATTATAATTTTTAGGGAAAAGAAATTTGATTGGAAACATTTCAAATTTCAAACGGAATTGAGAGTCAACTTATTTGGTTGTTGCCTCCCCTTATAACCTCTCTACTTGTCCTCGGGCTCGGTGTAGTTGGTAGCGCACCTGTCTTGTGTACGAAGTGTTGCGGGTTCGAAGCCCAGGCAGTCCGATGAATTTATTTAAGCCATTTGGATACCAAATGACTTAAATAAGAATGATTATAATTGCGTGGCTGTATATAAAATTGTTCGTAATAGGAAGAGGTTTGCAGCCAAATAAAAAGAGCCTCTATTATTAAATAAACTCTTTAATCCCCACGTTTCGGCATAGGTTTACTCTGCCATCATCAGCCTTCCAAGCTGATGACTTTTAGCTTGGAAGGCTGATGGTGGCAGAGTAAACCTATGCCGAAACGTCCGGATTAAAGAATTTATTTAATAATAGAGGCTCTTTTTATTTGGCTGCAAACCTCTTCCTATTACGAACAATTAAATAAGAATGGACCCCTAATAGATATAATTAATATTATATTATATATTCATTAACAACGGTTATCGTAAAAGTCTTATATGGCCTAAGTTCTCGAAAAGACTGTGAATGTGTGGGTGCATGTGAGTGTAAATATGAAAAAGTGTGAGTGTTAAAAAAAAAACTCTATACTTCAATCTTTAAAATCAGGTCAGGAATCGCATGTCAAGAAGCAAGACATTTACCTCTACTCTAAAACCAGCAGCCAGTTGCTTTTGGTAAACATTAAGATAATATACATGGAAGGGTAGAATTTTGAAGCTTATTAAATTATAAATTCCCTAATGGCTCTCTCAAGATACTGTAGAGTGGAGATGCGAAAGGACTAAAGGTGCCATAATTCCTATCAGACTTAACAGGAACCTATTAAGTTCTGATTGTGGCACCTATAGTCCTTTGTCAATGAATACCTTAATATAAAATAATAATTTATAAAAAAAATCGGGTAGGTTTCTTTTTTTTTTTTTTCATTCACACTCACACACACATTCACACAGTCTTTTCGGCAACTCAGGCCATATAAGACTTATGATATCCGTTATTCATTAATATATACATATTGGGGTCCAGGCATTCTTATTTAAGCCATTTGGTATCCAATTGGCTTAAATAAAATCATCGGACTGCCTGGGGTCCGAACCCGCGACGTTTGGTATACGAGGTTAGCACGCTAACCTCTACCCCAAGCCCCGAGGGCGGTAGGTTTCTTTAAAAGAAAAGAAGTGCATCAATTATTTTTAAAATTCTTTTAAGAAAGAAATCATCTCTTAGGTTAAATCAAGTACTCTCCTAGGAAACTATTAAATGAGAGAATGGCTTTTATTAAAAACGTTAATGCTATTTTTCATCCATCCCTCTCATCTTCCTCCCTCAAGAGAATGAACTTCGAATTTAATAAAGGCATAAAAATATCATCACATCTTGGTTCTTAAAACTTATTATTGTTATTAGGAGAATTTTAGCTGCCAGTCTTTTTTTCTTAACCCTTTCAAG
Organism: Euborellia annulipes; assembly: GCA_023213315.1. Classification (NCBI taxonomy): domain Eukaryota; kingdom Metazoa; phylum Arthropoda; class Insecta; order Dermaptera; family Anisolabididae; genus Euborellia; species Euborellia annulipes. The sequence goes on along the minus strand of JAKCPI010029179.1, from coordinate 11,996 downwards.
TATTAATAAAAAGAATGGAACATTTCTTATTATTCTTTCTCTTTTTCTCTATTAAATTTTATATTAACATTCCTTCTCTTCTTTCTTTACCTTCTGTTTTTTCTTTATCACGAAATTCAAATCAACACAATTGCGACCTTGGATGAGGAGATTACGTGAAATTTTTCTTTTTAAATCAACATAATATAGTGCATTGAACTTTTATTGAAATAAAAAATTTATATTTGCAATTTACTTTTATTCTGTTTAAATACAGACATATGCCCGGGGCCGTGCTCAGTGGGAAGACATTAGCTTCTCCACCGGAGTCCCGGGTTCGCTTCCCATCCCAGCGAAAAAATTTATTTCATTTGATTTGACTTCTAATCATTTGAAATAAATAGGAATGGGGTCTAAATGGCCTTAGATGCCGAGAAGGATCTTAAAAAAAAAAAAAATACAGACATATCATTTTGACTTTGATATTTTTCAATTATTTGAAAAATAAAATGATCTTTATTTTTTGTAAATTTAATTTAAATTAATATTTTTGTCAATTTATAATAAGTTCCGGGGATGACCGAGCTGAGGTTCGGTGATTTTTTCATTTGATAAAATTTGGGAAAGCTAAAAAAAGTACATCAGTAAAGTACTAGTACTCGAAGTTGTTTTTAAAGACGAGTAGGGATATGGTATCGAAAAAAAGTATCGATACTTGTACTTGATATCGTATAGAAAGGAAAGTATCGATACCAGTAAGGTATCAGAAGAAAAGAATCGATACCAATTAGTTATCGAGTATTTTTTAATCTTTACATTTAACAGTAAAATCAAGAGGTGCAGTATAAAATATCAATTCTTTCCATTTTATATTATTATATTAATTTTTACTTTCTCTTGCCTCTATATATATGTTAATATATAGAGAGATAGTATTGGATTCATGTCAAAAATTCGATGTCGAGATTTTATATTTTATAAATTAAGCAAAAAAAAAAAGAATCAATAGAAAGATTGATTCTATATTTATTCTATATTTCATAAAAATAATTTAAAATAGAAATTAGATAAAAAAAATTTAAGCCATTTGGATACCAGATGGCTTAAATAGAAATGCCTGAACCCACAATAGATTAATATATATTACAACGGTTATCGTCAAAGTCTTAAATGGCCTAAGTTGCCGAAAAGACAGTGTGAATGTGTGTGTAGTGGGAGTGTGAATGAGAGAAAAGTGTGAATGTTTAAAAAAAAAAAAAAAAAAAAAGAAAAATTAAAGATGAGTTCACTTCTTTTTGTCGCGGCCTGTCCCAAGCCAAGCGAGGGAAAACGACACTTGGATCTACTAACAATCAGAATGTTTCCCTCTTGGTTATTTCTGTTTAATTAATAAAAATGTGAGTTTACCTTGTGATATTGAGGATGAAAAGAAAGGAGCAGGCATGGAACACGATGAATATAATCAGGTGATGTGTCGGTATTGTGGATTGTTGAGGAAGGAAACATTTGATGAGATAAGAATATATATTGATGTAACATAATCACAAGCTTCAGGCTTACTGAGGCGGCGACGACAGCGCTGCCGCCGCCGCCCCGCAGTCGTCGTCGTCTTCGTCTCACAACCGAACAAAGCCGAACTCTCCCGAAGTGCAAGTGAATGGGTAATTGAAAGGAACCGATTTGATTGTTGGATCTATTTTTAATTTCAATAATGAAAATAATATAAAAGAGAAAGATAATTTTTTTTAATAAAATAAATTGAATACATAAAACATTTTTAACATTTTAAATGAATAAATAAATAAAGAATCTGGTGTCTGTCGCAGAGCACACCACTTTCTCTTACCTTCGGTAATCGAAAGTTGGGTTCTGTGCTTGTCACACCAGATTATTTGGGACAATATATATTTATTTCCCAACAGTACGGTACATTTGAATTCAGATGTAAAATTTATAAGTATGGGAAAATATTTATATTAATAATTAAATCACACAATTTTTGTCTTATCCTATATATGAAATATATAGAGAGAAAGTATTGGATTCATGTCAAAAATTCGATGTCGATTTTGAAGGATCTTCCCGTTTTAAGGTCCCCTGAATCCAAACTATAATAATAATAGTAGCAACCCCTTCCCGTAGAGCCCTCCTGATGGTCCGATGTTTACCAAAAGCCTTTTCGTTCTTGAACTTAATTTTATTTTATGTAAGCAAAATTTCAAAATGAATGAATAATTAGTTTTTGATTTATCATTGTCGAATGAAATTACCATAGACATACATACATGTTACGTTTTTCTAAGTGGATTTAGATAATTTATTTTTCAATTTTTTTTTTCTACTTTAGAGTGAATATAGAAATTAATTTTAGTAGACGAGTTTGACCGAAAGTGTTAGGCCCTTGTCAATTGGACGGTGTTTTTGGATTGGATCGTGTGGGGCCCGAGGCACCTCGTGTCAAATTCCCTCGCGTGCTTTGCGTGCAGACCTTGGGTACAAATGGGAACTGAGACCATATAGCCAAATGAAAATAAAATCAAAAAAAATAAATAATAAAACTTTTTACGATCACACACTTGTCAATCTTTTCTTAAGGCTTATAACGAATTTTTACTATTAGCCAGTGATTGGAACCCACACATTAATATCAGATAGTTTACATTAGCTTCATACATTACAAATCCTTGCCGATTGTTAATTAGGATGAAATAAATTAGCAGCATTCTCATTTGCTTCTTGTGTAAAAAGAAACCCTAGAAGAAATAAATCTGTTTACAAATACAAATAACAGGTGTTTAATCGCAAGCACGTGTACGGTTGGATATTGAGTTCCCTCTCTTGTGGTTATTTATCATTTAGTGTAAAGAAAAAAATAAATTTTTGCACAAGCAAATGATTCCTTATTCATTCAATTTATAATAAATAAAATCTGTCGTAAATTAAATTGCAAGGACAATAGAAAATTTGCATAATTTATTTAAGCGGAAAATATGATACAAATTAAGAATAGATTAAAATCTTTTAAGAGAGAGGGATTAGGTTTTATTTATTAAAAAATAACATTTTTTGAAATTCTCCCTAAGGATATTTTTTTTATTAATTATTATTAACGGAATATGAACCTTGGAATATTACATGGTCTTTATCTTTTTAATCTTGAACAAATTTAGGCTCAAGTTCAAAAGGTGTTCCAAGTCAAGGATGTGAAGAGTCCTTCGAGGAAGTACGGGGGAAAATAATTTTCTAATTATTTATTTAGTAAAAAATATATTATCATCTTTATTTGGGTTTCTTAATACAACTTTTTGTTAAAATATCGCATTCGTGAATTATATTATGCAAAATAAAAACAGAAATTTTGAAGGAGAGACCTTTTCTTAAATAATATTGTGACTTTTGACTTGACTAGAATTATGTTTTGGTATCAAAACAATGAAAAGTTTTCAATTTTAAATATTATTTAAGACTTTTATTAAACAAGAAAGTCAACCTAAACTCTATAGAATGGTATCGAAATTGCAAGGCCAAGTGCTGCATAGGTGACCATCGTGAGGGGAACTTCAGATCTCTTTATTAAGCAAATTCCAAAATTTTCATATTCTGAAATTATGAAAGCAAATCCCGACTGCTTTTTTATTTAAGTTGGTCACCTAATCCAACCAAATGAGTTATTAATTTTCATAAATTTTGATTGCCTGAATGTTCTAAAGAAAGGAAAGATAAATAAATAAATTAATTTATTTGATAACAATATCAATTTTGGTCAATATTCAAATTAGGACATATTGCTCATTTTTTAAAAAATGATTTATGTATGGTATTAATCTTTATAAGATTTCAATAGTCTTTTGTTTTCACTTTTTGAATATAAATAAATGATAAAATAAAAAAGGTGTTGGTAAAAGAAAAGAACGAATTGAAGTCAGAATGAGTTGGCATTTTAGCTTGGACAATTTCTTCCGGTAAAATAAACAGAGAAAACTCTTTTACATAAAAACAAAAGAATAGTGTGTATGTATTCGTATGGTTTTAAGAAAAAAGTAAGCAGTCGTTGTTTGGCTTATCAATAATCATACACGTGAAGATAACTACTTTTTGTTCTTTAAATATAAATGTTATGTAAAAATTATTAAATAAGAAAATACATTTTTTTTTTGAAAAATAAACCTTATTTATTATTGTTTTATGTATCATTGATGGCCTACTCTGGACTGATTAGCGTAGTAGGTTCAGTTCCCAATTTTTTTATTGTTTTATTCAATCAAAAAGTTAATTTTATCATTATTGTGGGTATACAAATTTTGGCATATTCTAAAAATAAATATAAATAACAACAATAGAAGAGGGAGCGGGCAGCCAGGAAGTAAGCCTCTACGAAATGAAACTCAAGAGTAGTGGAGACAGTTTCGGCTATAATTAAATATCGCCATCCTCAGTCCATTTTCGAGTATGCACTCAAATGCCAATGAGTCAAATGTAGAGTTGTCAATAGGTTACATTTGACTCAATGTATTGGCATTTGAGTGCATACTCGAAAATGGACTGAGGATGGCGATATTTAATTATAGCCGAAACTGTCTCCACTACTCTTGAGTTTCATTTCGTAGAGGCTTACTTCCTGGCTGCCCTCTCCCTCTTCTATTGTTGATATACAACAGCCACTTCACATATTGTCATAATAAATATAAATTGTATTACTTGCTAGAAATTAATCAATCGATCAAAATTACCAACTCATTAATAGTTGGATTAAATAATCGAAATATTTTCTATTTATTGTAAAATATCTTTAAAATTTAATAAGTGAGCATATTACCGGTACATACATCGTTCTAAAAATGCTTTAGAGTAAACCGAAAAATCTATTGAGTGAATTGGTCATTTGTGTTGCCTAACTTCCAGAAAACAAGGTTTTGGAATAAGATTTTAAATTGGACCATGTTATGGATGAAGAATCCAAGCGCCATTATAATCGAAATTGAGATAATACCTCCAGGTAGGGAAATAGAAGATCTACTTTTTTATTTAAATATGTCAGACAACTGATAAAGATTGTAGTAAAAAAAAAAAATCAAAAATTTGTCAAATAAAATAATAATAATTATAATTTATTATCAAGACATCCATGTAAGGTGTGAAAAAAAAGATTATACAAAGAATTCAAGTAGAATTCATTTATTGAAAAAAAAGCCTTGAAAAGATTTTTTAGTGGGCGGATGATACATCTACAAGATATTTTTTTATTTTTCTTAGTAAAATTAATTTTTTATAAATTTTTATAACCATAATTAGATAAAGTTCCTTATGATCAATCTTGGACCAAAAAATCCCACTCGATTGCCAATCCCGTTAAGTTAGCTCACTCATAATCAGATGAGATTTTTGAGAGTATTAGAGATTATTTAAGAAAAAAAAGTTTTATATTTTTCATAATATCAGATTAAAGATCTTATTAAAAAAAAAAAAAAATTCGTATGACCTTTATTAAAATCAAATTCCTTATATAGTGATATTAATTCCTTTTCTCTCCCTCAACATGATTAAGTTTGTCGTGTACTTTGCATATCGTATTAATATGTAGAATAGAAATAAAGAAAATTTCCCTTTCCTTATTTAGAGTAGTGATTCTTTCAATATATAACATATTTTCCGAAATCGTGTCTGTCTGTCCATCTGAAGTAAAAATGTTCTAATTTTTGGATCTGACGGACGAATCGTGATTGAATATCTTGAAACGGTAAACAAAAACACCTTCCTATGTATTTATATTAGCGATATGTCTTTTTAGCTAGGGATATCCATCTGGACCGTGATGTTCCATGTCGGAAATAGACTTAGAGAAATAATAAGAGCCAAGGGGGCTTTTGTGGAATTGTGCGAATATGTCATCTCTTGATCACGATAAAATCGGCACGAATTTGATCTCGGGATTATTTATTTCCCGTATATAACCAATATTTATATAGGCTACACTTATATTATTTGTAATATCGTTAGAAAGTGAATCGAATTTAAAACATAATTTTTTCTCCTAAGGTTATTTAAACTCAACAGATTTGACTAAATTCCCAATTTCTTTCCTATCGTGAAAATGAAAATTGGAGAAAAATTCTTAATAGACTATATTTATTTAATTTTCTTTAATTAATGTATATTATTTATACTGTAGAAACTTATCAAAATTTATGAAGCGTTATCTTATTATCCGGATATGAAATTAAATACTCTGCGTATGAATCATATTCCTTAACTTCCCGATAAGTTTTTTTTCAGTGTGGGTGGCCATTTGCCAATATCTTTGGCATGATTGGCAAGGTCTTAACATCCGTTTTTTAGCTTCGCCGTTTCTTTTAAATGATTATGATGTAATGTTATTAGTAAACATAAACGTGTTTCGTTTGTTTCGATGTTAAAATTAAATATTCGATTATGAATTAATTTTTTAATCTAATGAATATTGTACAATTGATGTCTTGAAGAGTGTGAACAAGATTTGGAGTTCAAGCCAAGGTCAAGTTGTAAGAGTATTCTGATTTATTTTTAAAAGATATTAATGATTATATGTTTGATGAGTAGTAAATAAACAAATATGGATGTGTCAAATAAATGTCCAAACCATTAGAGTGGATCAATTATTAGTTAGGTCAATGAGATTGCTCCTAATTTTGGAGTTGAAGTTTCCCCAATTGTCTCTTTAATAAATAAATTATTAATACTAATGGAAGTTGTAATAATCAGAAAAATCAACTCTCAATTCATTTATATTAATAGACTATTATTAAGACTCCTGAGCTGACGTTTCGGTTAGTGTATGGACCATTTTCAGAATCGGAAGAAAGTAATTATTTAAATACCATTGAACATAGAGTGATCAAGTCTCACTTTAAATGATCAGGTCTCTTCGAACGTCTGATGACCAAATTTGTATTGGCCTTTATTTATACTTTGGTATATTATTAACTTCTAACATCTAACCTTGACCCCTTAATAATATTTTATTTGAATTAAATATGTTTCAGTCCTTCATGATGTGACATTCGCGTGTTATTCATATGTATATAGCAAAAAAAAAAAAAAAAAAAAAAACTCACATAAAAATAATAATTAGGGTCCGACCGAAACAAGATTTTCAGCCGAAACCGAAACCGAATATTCGGCCTCAACCTTAGTTTCGGCCGAAACCGTAACCGAAACCGAAACTTGTATTTCCTATAAAAATTTTTTTTCATTTTACCTTTTTTAGGGAGACTAAAATTTTTTTCTCCCTCAAGTGCAAATTATTTGACCTTTTTTTTTTTTTTGCATGCGAGTCTCATCCCATTTTTTCAGACTCTGGTTTCGGCCGGCCGAAAGGTTCGGCCACCTTTTGGCCGAAACCGAAACTACGGCCGAAACCATGATTTTTGGCCGAAACTGGCCGAAACCGTAACCGAAACCGAATATTCGGTCGGTTCCTAATAATAATATAAACCACAAAAGCTCTAATAAACAAATTGTAAAGAGTGACGATTTACGAGATTTACGGGAGAAATAAAACAGCAAAAAAATTTTCAGGTATCGCCTTATACCATATATTTGCAAATATTTCGGCCGGCCTATCGCCTGGCCATCTTCAGTGTATGATATAGTCCTTTGGCGATCCTTCGTCTGGTGTCTGAAACTTTTGCAGGAAGAGAGGAGGGGAAGACGAGCATTCAAGTGTTCGTTCACGAAGATGGCTAGGCGTTAGGTCGGCCGAAATATTTGCAAATATATGGTATAAGGCGATTCTTTTTTTTGCTGTTTTATTTCTCCCGTTAAATCATCCTCTGAAACCAGCAACAATTCATATATCATCAAATTGCAAAGAGTTTTACATCTGAATCAGATAGAAGATCCTTAGATCCTATATGGGAAGTGTTTCAAATATCTGGACAAAATAAAAAATATAATTTATCTATTTGAGATTGTTTGAAATTAAGTAACTCTGTGACGAATAGGAGAAGTTAGTTGCATACCTTGCCAATTGGAAGAGTCAAAAAAAAAAGAGTTTCTCTTAATAATGTTCACTTGGATATGAATTAGGATGCACACAAATATTGTTGAGAGAACTTTATATCTATAGTAGTATTTTTATTAACTATCAGACTTGTTTGAAATATTCTGTATTTGTTCATTGTATAATATTTATTATGGTAACTCAGATAGAAATTACTTCTAGAATTAATCAATTGGAATAAACATTGAACTACATTAACCATAAATTTCGTCATTATAATAATTATTTATTTATTTATTTTTAGGGATAAATACTTTTTCTCTTTAGAAAGTCTTGCTCTTCTCCATGGTGATAAAAATCTAAAGTTTATATATTCATGAAAATGCTTACAATAGTAATAAAAAATGTAAGATTATAAAAAAATATATAAAAGAAAAGAATATTGAATAATAATTTTTTATAGAATTTCGCACGCTCTTGCTTGGATTTGCATATTTGCATAGAGAGAGGCGGTGTAAGTAAAACAGGTGCAAATGTAAAGGATTAAAAAAATTTGATCGATCAGCCCTTGAGGCTTTAGAGTGGCTTTCACCTCTTGGGAAGACTTCTGGATTAAGACATTATGAAGCTTAAAGAGAGAAAGAGAGTTCCACACCCTGCTTTAAAAACTCCCCTGAGGCGGCTATGATTAATCCAATTTAATCAACAAGGAGGCAATTTTGAAAAGAAATCGTAAATATTTGAAATTTTATCTGATTTCAAATTAATAGGCCTATAACTAATATTCTAGTTGAATATTATGTTGGATAAAACAAGCGAATTTTGAGTAATATTGCTCGAAGTCAACAAAAAACGACCAGATAAATAAAATTATTATTATTGTATCTCAGCATTAATCTCGATATCTACTAATATCCGCGTTATGTAGTCGAAATTAAATGAATTTGAAAAACTAAATTCCTATTTACAGAAGCGCCCAGAAAATCTCAAACCCCTCGGGCTAAATTCGCCACTGCACCTTAATCTTAATCTTAACATAAAGAAAATTTCACTGGCTTTTTTATAAAAAAAAATTTTACGATTTGAATTTTTTCCCTGGATCATCATACGATATAGAAGGAACCGTAGAATACAACCAGCATATAATGGACGCCTCTCACATCAATTTCAAAACGTGCTGGCATCAGCCCCCTGCTTCTCTGAGTTAAAAAAAAATAAATATTTTTTAACATATTGATTGACACGGGCCCTCCAAAAAATCATTTTTTTTGTACTGATAACGATCAGGTGTGATTCCTGTCGGAATATCTACGAATTAAATTGATATGAGAGGCGTCCATTATTCTCCGGTTCCTTCAAAAATTTGTTTAATTCAACTTTGTCTTACCCCCTCCCTATAGAAGTTAGGCACGCTACCAACTACATCAAGCCCGAGGGCCCATAATATTATTATCTTTCAGAAGTTTAAGAGAAAGTTGTGTGCTGTGCGACCAGTCACACCAAATTTTGTTCCTTTACATAACAGTAAATCAGGAAAATATTTTTTTTAATCACCCTCCACCCTTCGCGCCCGAGATGTTAGCCATAATGACAAATGTCAATATCGATAATCTAGAAGCCAAGGGTAGTGGGTTCGGACCGCAGGCAGTTTGATGAATTTATTTATATCATTTGAATGCCAAACAGTATAAATAAATACACATGAACCCCAATATATTACATTAGTGTTTAGCTTATACAGAACACGACACTCCATGTCATCGATTTATATTTATATAATTAAATATTCATTAATTAATATGCCCGAAAAAAGTACGTAAGTAAAAAAAAAAACTTTTTTCGGGCATATGAATTAATAAATATTTAATTATATAAATCCCCCTCGCGGTTTACATACGCGATCTATATAATATCTTAAATATTGTATATGTAATTACTTATTTATTAAGTTTTATATTTACTCATATACTGTACGTTTTTCACTTCCAAGTATCGTATTACCAGTATATATCCCTACAGACAATAGGACCACCAAATATTGTATTATATATTGTAATTAATAATTAAATGTAGTCTCATAAATGGCCTAAAATGCTAAAAAGAGTTAAAATACTTTTTCTTAAATGACTAGCTCAAAACTCTAAGTTTTTAAATAATCAGATAAGAAAAATTTTAATTCTCTAATTTTTATTGAACATTTATAAAGTACTGTACTTTCCTTTTCAAACAAACTTTTAATCAGGTTTTATTTAATTTAATGTTAGTAGGTTTATTAATATTTCATATGCCTTTTCAATAAACTTCAATGACGAATGGTTTCCTGGTTATATTAGATATTTATATAAAATTTATAATTAGCAAAAGAAGATGTGGTAAAGAAGCAAGCGTTCACTAATGAGAAATTAAATTCAATGTCAGTTTTAAAATAAAACATTAAATAATCGTCTTTAGATTGTTAAAGTTCGTATACAAATCGAGATGAATGTTGATTATTTGATATTGCGAGTGTTGATTGTTCGAGTGACAAGGGCAAACTTCCTTTGAAGTTTTCTGAGAAGGAGCAACTCGTCCTCAGGTGGGTTGGGCATTTATCAAAAGCCGGCAACACTCATTACCCTTGACGCCCTTGACGAGCAACTCGTTAACAGAAGCCACCGTCTCTCTCTCTCTCTCTTTCTCTCACTCTTTGGTCCATTAATATCACCACAAAACAACATCAATGGCTAGTCAGGAAGGATTTACATCAGTACTTAATAGACACTTTAAAGTTTTTAGAAAAGTCTTTAGTTAACACGAATATTTATCGCCGAAAATAATCTCTTGCTTATTGAAATTGTTTAAAAGATTGTACGTAGGCTTTGGAAAGCAGCAAATAGAAACTCGGATATAATTTACATCTTACAAAATAAATTATAAGTGCATTTTTATAAAGAATTAAATATAAAGAAAAGTTTTTTTTTGTCTATATGTCTGTGGGAACCAAATAGTCAGGTTTCTTCATAATGAACATTTTTAATTTTTAGTAGAGAAATTAAGTAAAGAAGAATTTCTACGGAAAGAGACCTCATCACTATCTTTCTAAATTAATCGGTATTCAATACAATTTGTTAGATCGCTTGAAACGGGAAGTGAACACCTAATAACTACAGTACATCATAAAAGACAAGAAAGACCTCTGCAAGAGCCAGGGATCTGGCAGAAGATACTCTCATTAAAAAACAAATATATTTATTAAAGCTCTTGTGGTATGTATTACTATTATTATCGGAGTTTTTAATTATAGATCTCATTTTGTTAATAATTATTTGTTAAAAATATAAATACTGTACAACCTTTTGACTGCTTATTCTGCAGTCGTTTCCAAGTACTGTGCACTTGCTCCGAGTGAACTTGAGCTTGCTCCGACTCAAGTTCACTCAAGTCGGAGCAAGTGCACAATACTTTAATACGACTGCAAGTGCACAGTACTTTAAAACCACTGCAAGTGCACAGTACTTTAAAACGACTGCAAGTGCACATTACTTGAAAACGGCTGCAGAATAAGCAGTCGAAAGGTTGTACAGTATTTATATTTTTAATAAATAATTAATAACAAAATGTGGTCTATAATTAGAAACTCCCATAATAAAAAACAAATCTTTTAAGGCTACCCTGGAATGGAAATTTTGGATCTAATGTGAGAAGACCTCTTGGAGGGGGCAAATGTCCTCCCCCCCCCAAATGACGCCACTGTTGGATAGCCGCGAAGCCATGGGCGTAACTAGGGGGTGCCGGGGGACCTGCCCCCCCCCCCCGAAAGCGCGCTGCCCCAAGAAAAATTGAGAAAATATGGGGCTTTCCAGGCCCCCCGGAGGATAGCCCCCTCTCCCAGCGAGGATGGTCCTATGGCCTCCCTCAGCCAAATTCTCTAGTTACGCCCATGCGCGAAGCCCTCCTTAGGCGGTAGGAGCTACTAGTAAACTATTTATATAATAATAATATCCAAGTTTAAACGCAATCCTTTAGTACAAAGTATTTTAATAACCATGGGCAGGAGCAG
>JAKCPI010029178.1:0-49225 GCA_023213315.1 Euborellia annulipes | reverse complement strand
AAAAGACAGTGAAATTTTTAACAATTCTTGTCCTGAAGATGGGTGATGTTTAGCCCCCGAAACGTTGACAATGGGAAATTAAAATAATTTCGGATCTACTGAAGTCTTATTTTTTTAATCTTCAAATTTGATCTCGCAAGATTTTGATACAAAATATGTTATCTATCATGAAAAAAAAATTAGTATTATAATACTGTACGTTCAGATATTTTTTTAAAACATTTTTGAAAAGATGTGAGCAGAGGCAGCCAAATAAAAAAACATGTTTGTCCTCAGTTTGGTTACAGTGATTGATAGATTTCGGAACAATTTATTTAAATCTATAGTTAAATAGCAAAAAAAAATTGATTAACAATTGTTTCAACAGTTGGGTTGAATTCATGGCGCAGTTTGGACACTACTGCTCTAAATCAACACTTTTTAAATTTTATTTTCAAGCATTACTCTTCAATTCTTATTAATTTATATTAAATAATCGCAACGAATTATTTATTACTTTTATTTATAAAATACAAAAATCTGAAACTACAAACAAGTCAAATTTTTAAAGAAGAAAATTTTTGATCGAATCTAGAGCTCCTCTAGATTGCCAAGATTAAATTTGATAAAAATCACCCTATCATCATATGCTGGTCATACGTGTCAACCAGTTTAAAATGGACCAATTGGATATTCAAATCAAGATTCTCTAAATTAAATGTCGAAGCAATCTGAGTCTGCTTTCTTGCGTGGCTTGCAAGGTAGATTACCAGCAAGGGATGAATTTGAGATGGTAGAGATGTTGGTAGGGAGTAAGAACAGGGATGGATGATAGGACCGGAAGGGAACCAGCTAGCAGGAGAGCACCGACCCTCTGAGTAATTCATTCTCTCTGGTCGAGACGTGAGAGAAAACATAAGATAAATCTCTCACCTTTGGCAGATTTGCATCTGATGAGAAGATGGGGGGAATAAGAAAGGGGACCACAAATTCGAAAAACAATCATATTCATTAGTATTGACGGCAATAAATTCATTTTTTTTATTCATGGATTGGGAATAAGGAAGGAAGAAAGTAATAGAGGAAAGGATTTCGTTCTTCCCTAATGAGGAGATTAATTTCGAGATTGAATTGATTGCTGACTGTCAGATTAAGCTAAATCACACTCTATAGTTGACATAAATGGCAGAAATTTTTATTTTTATTTTGAGGGGGGTAGTGGTGTTCCGGATAATCCGAAAGTAAATCCCCTCTCCCAAATGAATAAATTTTGAAGAATAAAAAAAAAAAAAAAAAAAAAAAAAAAAAAAAAAAAAAAAAAAAAAAAAAAAAAAAAAAAAAAAAAAAAAAAAAAAAAAAAAAAAAAAAAAAAAAAAAAAAAAAAAAAAAAAAAAAAAAAAAAAAAAAAAAAAAAAAAAAAAAAAAAAAAAAAAAAAAAAAAAAAAAAAAAAAAAAAAAAAAAAAAAAAAAAAAAAAAAAAAAAAAAAAAAAAAAAAAAAAAAAAATATAAAATATTTTTTATACTTCACCTTGACGAATAATCTCAGGTTAATAAAAGATAAAAAATTGATGAAATTATTAACACAATATTAAATTGTCTTACTTTTACTTTTTCTTACCCATATTAATATATAGAGAGAAATTATTGGTTTTATGTCAAAGATACGATGTCGAGATTTTGATGGATATACACGTTTTGAGGTCCCTTAAGTCCAAAAATATCTAGTATGACTGGTTTCACAGCACACAACTTTCTCTTTACCCTTCGGCAAGAGAAAGTTGTGTACTGTGCCTGTCACACCATATTTTTTTATGTAGAGATATATTTAGTTTCCGACAGTAGGGTACATTTGAATTCAAGATGTAAAATTTATAAGCACGAGAAAATATTTATATTTTGTTACCATAGCAACCATAGGAGAAAGTCCTATCAATGGCAAAATGAGAATATACATTTTAAAGAGATTTTAAAAAATAATTGATTTTTGAATTAAAAAAAAAAAAATCTTTGGAGCGAATTTTGAGAAAATCGAAAAAATCTGAAAAAGTGCATCAGTAAAGTACTTTAGTACTCTTTGGTCGATTTTGTTCTAAAGCTTCGTGTCACGTCCCAGAGGGGGGTGCCTAACTTAAATATAAAATTTCAACTTCCTAGGTCTTTTTCGTTCTTGAGATATTTTGTTCACATACACACAGACAGACAGACCATGTCGCGAAACTCGACTTTTTTGGATTCAGGGGACCTCAAAACGTGAAGATCCATCAAAATCTCGACATCGAATTTTTGACATCAATCCAATACTTTCTATATATATTAACATATATATAGAGGTAAGAGAAAGTAAAAAAAAATATTCATTTGTCTGGAGGAATTTTACGCCTCTCTAGCTCCTATTTAATAATACAATTTATATTCTTGTCTACATAAATTCAGTTATTATTGGTTTTATATCTTTATGAGTATAACTAATACTTTGTACTGTAACTAATTTGAGGATCGTTGTCTAATGCCAGAGAGAGAGGATCGGATTTGCAAGTTTCAAGAGAACTTGTTGCCAGAGAACAACTCTCAACTGGATTATTTGGAATTAATAACTTAACACTAACATTTTCGATTGAAAACAACCACTGTGTTTCAAATTATCCCTTTGTAAATTAAAAGTGGAAACGATGAACTAAAATCTTTTGAATATTAATTGATATGTATATTTTTTTTAAATTCACTATACTATAGACAACGTAAATTACCCGAGCTAAGACTTCCTCTATGCTAATCTCCCCTGTCAATATGTCTAGTTCGGGGGAGCACCCCCCTCTCTTTTTATACTTACTTATTTTCTCATTCAGAGAAGGTTGTGTGCAGTGCGTTAAGGGACTTCAGGAGGGCACATTGAATATTTAGTCCCACACTATTGAGACATTTTAAAGTATTTTTGTATGCGGTTTTTTATGATAGCATTTTTACTTTCTCTTACCTATGTATATATCTAAAATATATATAGAGAGAAAGTATTGGATTCATGTCCAAAATTCGATGTCGAGATTTTGATGGATCTTCATGTTTTGAGGTCCCCTGAATCCAAAAAAGTGGTTTTCGCGACATGGTCTGTCTGTCTGTCTGTGTGTGTGTGTGTGTGTCTGTGAACAAAATATCTCAAGAACGAAAAGAGCTAGGAAGTTGAAATTTTATATTTAAGTTAGGCACCCCCATGGGACGTGACACGAAGCATTTGAACAAAATCGACCAAAAAGTACTAGTACTTTACTGATGCACTTTTTCAGTTTTTTTTCGATTTTCTCAAAATCTGCTCCAACGATTTTTTTTTTAATTCATATATTAACTATTTTTTAGTTGCTCTTTTAAATGTATATTCTCATTTTGTGATTGAAATCTTCTGAAGACCACTTTCCTCTTGTACTTCATAGAAAAGATAGGAGAAATGGTTGCCATGGTAACAAAATATAAACATTTTACCATACTTATAAATTTTACATCTTGAAAATCGAATGTACCGTACTGTGGGGGGGGGGGCCCCTACTTATTCCACCCCTTTTCGTTAATTATAGAGAATCTGAATCCTATTTGGAGCGATGAAAAGGAATATTTTAGCCTTAACATTTCTTCAGAAGGTCTAAATTATATTACATTAATATTTTATTTACGTAGATTGAATATTAGGCTAGGATGAGTAGAGTAAAGGGGTTGGAGAATAATAACCAGCAAATTTATAGCTCCACCTGACGTCCTTTTATTTGGCAGATATTTCGATGCGATCTGCTATAGACACAGAGCGGTCATCAGCTTAGAGAAGGCACCTCCGTTATGTATAACGCCCCTAAGGCATTTGATATAAATAGACTAAGCCCACCTACTATATCCTCGCGGCACTGAAGATGATGTGTGTTCTACGCATCGAAATATCTGCCAAATAAAAGGACGTCAGGTGGAGCTGTAAATTTGCTGGTTATTACTCTCCAACCCCTTTAATATTTTATTTAATTGGAGGTGAGTTTTAGGGGTGAATTAATTAAATAAGTCTTTTAAAATTTTTTTCACTTCGAATGTATTCCTAATAAATAAATAAATACAAAAAATAATACTTGGAACTATTTTTTCAATTGGGGGTGAGTTTTATTGGTGAATAAATGAAGTGAGTCTTAATAGTTATTTAATTTCGAATTTATTCCCAACGGAATAAAACCCCGTTAGTTTGCAAGTGAATAGAATTTTTTTTAATAGAGAACTTATTCGATAATTTTAATTCTTGGGTTCTCAGAGAGCAATGCTACTAGAGCGTGCTTGTTGCCTACCTATCAGGCTGACTTAGTTCTATTTGAGTCGAGCCATGAGTCATTCGGTTCAGCTCCACTCTCTCTCTCTCTCTCTCTCTCTTAATTAATTCTAATTCTAATTCTCTCTCTCGTGTGTTAGTTTCTTTTATATTGTGTTGTGATTTGTGGAAATAAGACATTCATCCCCCAAACTCCCCTCCTGGTCATCTTATTATTAAGGTAATGAATATTTTCACATCCCATTTGCATAACGAATTAAAGTAATTTTGTATTTTATTTTTCTCTCTTATAATATACTGATAAAATTATCCAATTTTTTAAATATAACTCTATGATGAATTCGTGTACCCCAGAGGGAGGGTGAGAAAGGGTGTAAATCACCCCTTCTAATGAACAAAATAGTTTTTTTTCTTTAAAAATGAAAATGAAAATAGAAAATTATTTTTTTGTAATTTTTTTACATTTAAGCAATGATTTTTTTCCCTCCCTCCTCACCGTCCACCCCTCTAACAGAGAATTTATATTCTCCTATGATATTTATTATTATTAATTAATTGAAAATACAAATTTCTAAACTTTTATCTCTCGTCAGTGCCTTAGTAGTAAGTGAGATTTTTGGAGGTGGAATTTTCTTTTTCACTGGCTGAATGCCTGATTTTCTTAAGCAGTTTCTCCACTCGCCTCCCCTAATTATAAGTGTAAAAATTCAGATGATTTTTTTTTTAAATTTGCTTACGTTTCTGTGTCGTAACATGCCACAAGCCTGTAAATCCGTTCTTCGTTTCATGAATATATTTCCTTTGTTTGTAGTTTTGGTTATAATTCGATCCCCCTCGGCTCACGCATCCCCTTATAGATATTCATTAATTCACATACAATTATAAAAATAAATTAATGAATAAAATTGCATTTGTTTTTCTCATTAAAATCTTTTAGAATTTTATATAAAAATTAATTTTATTTCTGTTTGTTTAAAGGCCACCCCCCTCCCTCCCAAGTTATTTTCCCACTCTACAAATTTTCTTAAGACTTGCAATTTTTTGCCCTTTGAGTAAAGAGTAGTCTACACCATGTAAATTTTTCTTTAAATAAAATTAGTTTTTATAAATGTCATATTTTTACTGATTTATTTACAAAAGCGTAACTTTATATTTCATAGATTATAATTTTTTTCAAACTTTGACAAGTTGTAGTACCCTACCCCTACCTACCCCTTTAGATATAATATGAAAATATTTAAGGACATCCTTATATTTAACTTTAAATTTGTAAAGATCAGCCCAAAAAATGAAAGTTATATCGGCATATTTGCCAATTTGACTAACTGTGTAGCGAGGGGCTGTGAATCTTCCATCTTCTTGTAAGGGCTTCAGAATCGCTCACACCCCACCCGCTTTATCCTATATATTTTTTTTAGTTGAGGGATGTTTAAGGAAGGGTGAGGTGGGTCTGTCAGCTGGAATATGTAGAAAATCAGTGAAAAAATTGTGAAAAAATCAATCATTTTTAATGATTTTTTTGCATTTTAAGCGACAAAATCCTCCCCCACATTCCCCCCTTCGATGAAACCATCTTCACAGAACACTCACTACTTCATTTTTTATTATTTTTTTTTTTTATAAAATTTATCGTTCTTTTTCTTTGATCTATGCAAATAAATTCATTTCTCTTTCTCTCACTCTTAACTTTGTCACTTATTCTTTATTCCAACTTTATTTATTAAAGTTGTAATCATATTCTTTATTTTAATGAATAATACATCTCTATCTTTATTGATTTTTAATGGCAAAATAAAAAAGATTAAAAACTATTTCCTTTTCAACTTGATGAATTCCAATTTAATTATCTCCAATGATGATGAATGGAAGAAGAAAAGGTATTAGAAGAAGAAGAAGATTTAAGAAAAGTAACTTTGAAATATGCAAAGAGTAATTAGCGGAGGAATTTAATTTCATTAATTGAGAAATTAATAAAAAGGAAATGTTTTAAAATAGATTACAAAGTTTTCTCTCTCCCACCCTTGGCACTTTTTGACTTTTATAAAGTTGCCTAGTTGCTGTCAAAAATAATAGACCAATTAGAAAGTCTAATTATTTATATTTTTTAAATTAAAAAATAAATACATAATAGAGAAAGAGAGAAGTTTTAAGATCACAGACTACTATCTGTATCAGCCAAAAATACACTCTCTAGGTCACGGCTTTAACGGTTAGAGAAAACAATATACCCATTAATAATACCCATTGTATAAAAATATTATTATTTTTATTTTGAACAAATTTTGTTTGAAATTTGTAACAACTTTTTATCGCCACGTTTCTTTAAGAAATAAAAACTTTTTCTAACATATTTTTTATTTCTCTTCTTTTCAGAAGCGCCCCTGTTCTCGGGGGGCCCCTCGATGTCTGCCCGGGAGCGACAGGTCTTCCTGGAGGCCTGGGTCCTCCACCCACGTCAATGGGTTCGAGTCCAAGTCGAGCCAAATCGTGTTGTGGCCTGGCGAATATCATGACCCAGGCGATCAGTGTCCGGTGGTTTATTGTCCTTATCGCCTTCGTTGGTGTCTGTTGTGCAGTGGTTGGTACTGTCCTTGGTGCCATGAAGGCTTCCGGAAGAGAGCATCTCACCGTCAGTCTTCTTATGATCGGTGAGTACATATCATCATTTTTTATTTTCATATTTGTTCGTTTTATCGAATTTATGCAAACAAATCTTGACTTCTGAAACAATACACATTTCTCGACAAAATTTTGGTATCTGGGTCTTTGAATATAGAATGCCTAAGAAAATATATAACTACAACTAAAAATAATATTTTTAAAATTATATTTTACTTTTTTTTTTTTTAAATTTAATTAAGAAAAGCAACGATCCCTAACTTTATTTTTGGTTTGCTTAGAAATGAAATATGATTTCTAAAAATAAAATTTGTGCTAAGGGGGCATGAACTTGAATCCAATAAAATTTACTTTTTATTTATATAATTAGATATTACTTCATGTGTGGGGGCCACCCAATCCACCGATTTGCGCTCAGTGTGCCCTTACCATTAATTAACCTCGGTGGATACGTGGTTCGACTCCCGGCGGCACCCCCTTACATCTTTTTTCGGGTACAGGAAGTAATATCTAATTATATAAATTTCCGTTTCGCAGCTTATCTACGCGATATATATAATAATCTTAAATATTATATATAATTTCTCATTTATTAATTTTTATTGATAAATTGTGAATACAAGATCACTATTAAATTTCGACATCTTTCAAGCTAAAAGTTTCTAATTTTTTTATTCTTTTTATTGCAATATTAATCGAATGTACAAAGATCTCCAATTTTATATTTATATATTGAAAAAATTATAATATTAGAAAGTTAGTTTTTTAGATATTTTATAAAATAATAATATTTTTTGAAGTCTCGACAGCCCACAAAAACAATACAATCATAATAACATAAGTATTGTCATACTAGATCACGTTTGATCATTCAAAAGGCCCAAGGGATTAGAACTCCCTTTGTTAGTTAGTCCAATGCAATTTCAATAGGTCACATCTCAGCATTCCAATCCAGTTAAATCCCATAAGAATATGTTTGCCTTCAAGAGGGACATTAATTCCCAAACTCATTTAGGATTTAGAATACCAACATACCTTATTCAGTGAATTATACTCAAAGGGATTTCTGATTTCAACTGCCATAATAGAGTAATTAGAAGATGCTCTTAGGATTTAATATTGAATAAGGAAGGAATTCACAAGAATATCTCTTACCTTCGGTAAACGAAAGATCTGTTTTGTGCTTGTCACACCAGATTTTTTTGTGTCGACATATATTTAGTTTCCGCCTATATATTAGAATTCAAGATATTTTTTTTTTTTTAATCACTCACACTTTTTTCCATTTACACTCACACACACATACACACAGTATTTTTCGGCAACTTAGACCATATAAGACTTTTTACGATATCCGTTATTTAGTTTAATAATAGTTCCTGGATGACCGAGCTGGAGCCCGGTGGTTTTTCCTTTTGATAAAAAAGTATTATACTATACTCGAAGTATCCCAAAGACAAAACTTAGCTTAATTTCATATTGTTACTTAAAATTTGAAATAAATCAAAGTGAATTTTGTAAAAAAATTGGAAAACCTAAAAAATTACATCAGTAAAGTACTAGTACGCCTGTTTTCCCAAAGACGAGATCAATCGTACTTTGTTTTCTATACCACAAATAATAAATATTTCAAATTTGAAAGAAATCTGTAAAGAAAATTTCGAGAAAAGTGGAAAAAACTAAAGTACATCAGTAAAGTACTAGAATTCGAGGTTTACCAAAGACGAGACCTGGTGTAATTTGTTTTATTTTCGGGAAATAGTATATGTTTAAAATTTGAAAGAAATTGTCAAAGGAAATATTGAGAAAATTTAACTTGGACTCAAAGATGTATGTAATTTATCAAAATCTCGACATCGAATTTTTGACATGAATCTAATACTTTTCTCGATATACCTGGTAATTGTATATTAACATATACATATAGGAAAGAGAAAGTAAAAACAGCTTTAAATGATAAATCAAATCCTGTTCTCGTTTGAAGTCAATTAAGATCGTTGTAGGAAATTAAAAAAAAAAAAAAAAAAAATTATTAAAAATACCAATATGTTTTTTTTTTTTTAATTGATATAAAATCTTCAAAAAAAAAAAAAAAAAAATTGTTCAATTGGTAACTCTATCCCACTCAAAAAAAAAAAAAAAAAAAAAACAATCATTAAAATAACATTTTGGAAATTGGATAGTTTATCATTCATCTCGTGTGTTTCGCATTTCATTCGAGGGTTTTTTTTTTAATTCTAATTTTACAGTAGACTTGGGGAGAGGGAGATTTGATCACTCCAGGGATTTGATCCATCTTAAGTTTTTTCTCTCTTTGGTGACATTAACTTTTAAATATTCAAAAGTTGTCAACACTGGTTCATTTCTTTTATGATCAAGGGCTAATCCATTATTCAAAGTTTTTAATTAGATTTTTATGTTATTCTGTATAAAACCTTTTTGTACAGATATTTAAATGATAGAATCAGGGATATCTTAAAGTTATTATCATTGTAACAATAATATGTGCATTTTTCTTCTGTATGCGACTTATTGCGTGCTTTTTTGTTGATTTTGGCATTAATAGGAATGAATTAGTCATAGATTGGGATGAACCACCCATCACAGGAGGGTATTTAACTTGGATATAAAATTTCTCGAGCTCATTGCCTTCATGATTTATTTTGAAAAAACACAGTCGGACAATTGCGTGTCCCCCTTTTTTGAACTCAGAGGAGATTGTGGTAAAAGCGTGTATTTCCATCAAAATCTCGACATCGAATTTTTGACATGAACCCATCCATACTTTCTCTCTATATATCAAAATATATAGGCAAGAGAAAAAAAATAAATTAGCAAGGCTAAAAAAAAAAACAGTTTATGTTTAAGATATCTATATATATAATAGCTGAGTGTCCGTCTGTCTGTCTATTTGTCTGTCACGCTCTGTTTGACCAACTTCCCGTTGGAATTTGAAACGAAATTTTGCAGGCTTATAAAGGACGTTATTGAGAGTCCAAAAAAAAAAAAAAAAAAAAATACTTGAGTCCTGGAATTCTTATAACTTTTTGAGTTATTACTTCCTAAATTTACGATTTCTCCCATAGGAAATGTATAGAGAAATATCTATGTATTCTTTGTATTTATATATTCTATGAATGTAAACAAATCCTCAAGCAGGCACTGGATTGGAATACGTAGTAATAATTTCCTTTTTATAATTAAGAAAAGGCGAGGGTCCGCCGCAGGCGGGCCCGAGCCAGCTAGCGAGGGGGTGGGGCTGGTTCTTATAAAATTAGTTTGAAAATGCTTTGTTTTCACGAAATGTCAGCTAGTATCGAATAGAGTTTGTATTGGAGTTGGGAAAGCAAAAGGAGGGGAGAATTTAATACGAGAATGCTGGACCGGAAATTCACGAAACCCTGCTTCATATTACATTTTCGTTCTCATATATAAATTAATAGGATCCTTTTAAATGAAAATTATTATTAATAATAAATTTAATTTGAAATTATCAAATGAATTAAAATTAAACCAAAAAAAAAAAAAAAAGAAAATTTTTTTTTATAAAAACGAGATTATTTCCACTTTTTAAATTTATCAAATTATTAAACTAAATTATTTTATTATATTTATTTGATTAATTTTTAAAGGATTTTTTCATTATTCTTTGCTCAAATTAGTTTAATGAATAGGAAATTAATATGAAAGAAAAAAATTCCATGGCCACTTTATGAAATTAAACCACTATTCTCAAAATTTCACATTTTGAAAATAAGTTTAATATAAATATCAATAAAACATCTGGTGTGAGTGGTCGCCCTGCACACATCTTTCTCTTAGCTTCTGTAATTAGTGTTCCTTGCTTGTCAGACCAGATTTTTGTGTCGATATATATTTAATTTTCGGTAGTACATAAGAATTCAAGATTTATCTGAACTTAATTAACTCACTCTTCGAGACTTTTTTGATTTACATTCTTATATGACCGATGTTATGTACGAACTACTACTAGTTGACGTGACTAAGCTCTTCATGCAACTTTCTTCTATTTAACTAAAGTTTCTCACAACATTTTAAAATAAATATTTAACCAACATTGTATTTTACATTTTCACGAGTAATCATCATTGATAGATAATTTTGAGGTATAATTCAAAACCAGGTTTTTTTGATATTACCTCGTGTTTATTTATTTTATTTATATTAATAATTACAAAAAAATGTTTTCGGCACTAGTTCTGGTAGCCCTTTTAGTAGTCAATTAATTAAAATTTAGAAAATTAAAACCATATGTAAGTTAAATTATTTCCAAAGAAATTTATTATTATTTTACATGATCGATCACAATTAAATAAAATACTTTTGATTTTGCATAATCATTAAAAAAAATTGTTTTACCTCATTAATTTTAACATCTTCACGGAAATTCATAATAAAAATAAAATACATATTATATTCAATTTGACTTTCACTTGTAATTATTTTAATATTTAAATTAAAGGTAATCATTTAAGAGAAAATTCAGTAAATACTCAAGTAATTTTTACAAAACCTGTTTCGTTACTAAAATAAGATATTAATCCAAATAGAATAGTGGGGACGTACGATCGACCCCAATTAAAGGAAAAGTAGAAGAAGGTTAAATGGCTGAAAGTGTCATGTCGCCCTACTTCCACTTTCATTCAAGATAGTGCCAAAAATTTGAATACGAGATGAGAAAGTAGATGAGACTCTTAAATAATATTATTTGTACCCGGAAATGGAAGAGATGGCATCAATTGAAAAAAAAAATATGATTTATAGTGCTTTTATATTATTATTAAAAAACAAAAAGTAGTTTAGCATACTTATTTGGAAAATGGCCGACGGTAATAGGATGTTGCAGAAATCATTATTTTTAATGAAAATTAAAATTTATTACTGAAAATTCTTTGTAATTACATGCAATTTAAATGCATATCATTTCTGAAAGATTCTGTCAATTTTCTAGCTATAAGATTCTTCCACTATTCTTACCTTCTTTATTTCGACTAAAGTGCGGCGTTTATTAGTGAGATACCTAATTTCAGAAAGGAGCTTCCTAAGGTTCCCTGATCTGATAATTAGCTTATTTTTTCTTATATGAATACAGTTGACGCCTTAAGTGCCTGTTGTGCTCATGTGTGTAGTCTTGAGCTTAGTCAACCAATGAAATATTTTTTAAATAAATAAAGCATCTTTTTTTAATGCAATTGAAGAAGAAAAGGTACTTTTAAGTCAACACTAACCGTTTTGGTTGCCTAAACTCTCGAGCACATAAGGCATTTGTGGTGCCGACTGTACTTTGCGTGGCCCTCACAAACCTTGCATTTAAGGAGGCAACAATCGATCATTGAAATAGAGAATAATAGTCGGAGGCTATAAAATATAAAAAATGATATATATTTTGAATAGCATGTAATTTGAAGGTATTTGAAAATTTCCAAACAGTCAGCAAGAATAAATACGAAGCATTTGCTCGCTGAAGGCGAACAAGGGGGTCCAGGGAGGGTAGTTCTACCACTGGTTTGAAATAAATAGGTATGGGGTTTAAATGGCCTCCGATACCGAAAAAGACCTTAAATGAAATTAAATAAAAAAAGAAGAAATTGGCTACCAATCAATTGTAATAATTTCGAACGAAGTCTTAATGGCCTTAGATAATTTTCCAAATCAAAGAGGACCTTTCATAGATTGCACTAGCAAATAGGGCTGTGACCAGATCGGTGATGGGTGGAGGGAGTCTTGGATGATCTCCACTCTCAAATAATAAATTTAAATATATTTTAAAGTATACTTTATACTATTTTCAATATATTTTAAATATTTTTACCAAATATCTACCATTTCGGATTGTACTTTTTCCTTAACATCGGATTTTCAATTTTCCCCCTCCTCGTTCGAGTTTAATAGGAAGCTTTAAAAAAATAAATTAATCTTTGCCCTTTCTTTTTCTTATGATGAAATATTTTTTCTTGACTCAAAGAGAAAAAATATTTGAAGACGTTCCCGTTCATACTTCCTTTTTTTATTTATTTATTATTAATATATAAAAACAGTACTCTTTTTTTTTCTTTCAATTTCATCTTATGTTTGAGTTTTTTAAATTAAATAAGAGATAAATAAGCTTATATTCATAAAATATGAAAACAAGTTGTCTTTCTTTAAATGAATTTTTCTTTTCTTTAAAAAAAAAAAGATGGAATAAAAAAAGAAATAAAAAAAGTTGTATATCATATTTCAAAAGCAATTAAAAAAATCACAAAGGTAATTTATGGGTTGAAATAATTATTCATTTACAAGTGGTAAAGCCCGCCTTCGCGTAGCCCCCTGGACCCCCATGCAGGCCTTCGGCGAGCAAATGCACCAAATTTATTTTTGCTCTCTGTTTGAATTGGAAAATTTGCAATTGCTCCACTGTCTTTTACTCTCATTCAATAATTTACAAAGCCGAATTTGTACCGGTATCTACTAATACATAGATAAATTTTTTATAGGCTTATTTATTTATTTAATATTGAATCAATTTTGTTTAGAATTAGGCCTACAACTCTTTAGTAAAAGAACACAAACTCCGAACACTACTACTAATGACTAAAGTCATTGTCTATATTTTATTGAAGCCAGATATGGGCAGATAACTTCAGGGGAGTTCTGGGGCGTATGGAAAATTTTTTGAAAATTAATTACTGTAATCTGCGTTTTTACCTTTCCTAAGACGTGAAAAATATTATCAAAATTAGCTTGATTTATATTTACTTTTTAAGTTAAAATATAAGTATTGGGGTTAATAAATTAACGTCTGTAACCCAGTAGCAATTTTTAAATTTTAAAAACTTTTTAAGATAGCTTAAAAAGTATTTTTATTCATGAAATGAAAATATTTTTTTATTCTCATTGTTTCTGGTTTCATTATACTTTCAGTGTGCATTAGAGCATATATAATATAATAATAATAAATCTAATTCAAAACATATTTCCCTCATCTCTCTCTAATTGAAGCATTCATAATTCAACGTAATAATAAACCCTTCAATATGAATAAGTTAAATCGTTTACTGAACTATTCACATCTTCTTTGTTTCTGCTATTTTAGAATTATTTTATTTTAAATCTGACCTTTTCGAATTATTAAAACTAAAAGTATTATTTTAAAATAAATGTCTCCCAAAAGAGAAAATTATTTTAACTATATGAACTAATTTAATTAAAAATTCATAATTATGATCGTAATTTATTAAATAATGAGTCTCTATAGGCGAGGAAAATATAATAAAAATTAAATTAGATTCAAGAAAGATTTAACAACAACAGTAATAAAAAAAAATGTAGATTAAATTGAGATTTATTTATTACCGGGTGTTTCGTTCTATGTGTTCAGGCTTTTGTTTGTCCAGGGATTTAGTAGTTCTTTTTCTAAGGGCCAGTCGTATGAAAAATATTTATCAAATATTAATTCTAAGGACCGTCGTCCAAAAATAAATACTTTTGCGTATTATCCGTTTATTTGTAGATATTTCGATCCTAGTGATATGGAACCAGATGTTTTGATCCACTAAATAATATTTTTTTAATAAAATTGCGCGATGTACTTACTGTACGTATGTTTTTTAAGTCTTGGTGATTTTTCATATTTTTAAAATTAGGAACGTTTTTATAGCAAACACCCTTTAACTGGAATTAACCTATCCATATATACACACACTCAACCGCAATATTTTTGTTAATTTTATAAAAATAACTCTTCATTAAAGAAGCATAACAAAAAAAAAAAAAAAAACTTTTTTCATTACCTTCATCGTTACGTAAATAAAATAATAATTAAAACAACCCTTGATTAAAATATATAACCATTTTTTTTATTTTTCATTAATTTACTAACATCATGTAAAAATGATATGATGAAAGCAAGAGAAAAAAAATTATTTGTTGGTTAACAAGAGAGATAGAAGAAGATGAGAGAGAGAGAGAGAGAGAGATGGACAGACAATTCGGAGGATGTCCCTTTATATGATATATGGAGACGGCAGAGGAGCGTTAACGCCCCAATGGCTTTTTTTACAAGCCGGCCCCTTTTTTTCTGCGGTGGAATAACGGATTAATAAATCCATCAAGATATACTCGTATATATACAACGATAATATAGAATCTAAAAGAAATTAAAGAAGTGATACCCATCAGGAGGAAAAGATTTTTAATTTCAAAAAAACTTTGATATAATATTGAACAAATTCAATCGGTTTTTTACTTTCTCTTACCTCTATATATATGTTAATATATAGAGAAAGTATTGGTTTCATGTCAAAAATTCGATGTCGAAATTTTGATGGATACACACGTTTTGAGGTCCCCTGAGTCCGAAAAAGTGGTTTTCGCGACATGTTCGTCTGTGGGTGGGTGTGTGTTCAATTTTAAGCATGAAGGAATTGAGTTATGAGGCTGAAATTTTATATAAAAGTTAAACACCCCCTGGAAGCGTGAAAATAACCTTTTAATCATAATCGGCCAAAGAGTACTAGTACTTTACTGATGTAGTTTTTCAGTTTTTTTCGATTTTCTCAAAATTCTTTTTCTTAAACAATTGCCATAGTGTTTTTATTTAAATAAGTGATTTCAAATAGTAGCCCTTTTATTATTATTAAAGGAGTCAGGTGTTTCACCCCTCCGCTCCTTCAATTTCTCCCCTCTCCGCCTGCCACCATCTCCCTCTCCATGCAATCGCCTTCCTCCCTCCCGCCTTGGCGCCTGCTCTGCCTCTCCTTGCCCCTCAGACAAGAAGTGGTCGCCGAGCAGGCTACAAGTTCAAATCTTTAATTCGTCCAATTAATCCATTCTAAAACTGGTAAAATTTATTCCTATCTCTTTGAATATTAATTATAATTATTATTATAATTATTAGTTGTTAATCAGTTGTTTAAAAAAAAAAAATCTAGTCTGATGGTCGCATAGCACTTTCTCTTACTTTTGCTTGGGTAATTGAAAGTTGTGTTCTGTGTTTGTTGTCACACCAATTTTTTTTTGTTTCGGGATATATTTAGTTTCCGCCGATATATTAGAATTAAAATTTATAAACATAGAAAAATATTTATATTTTGTTACCATGACAACCAATCTTCTTTCCTATTAGTACCAGAGTAAAGTATGCTTCAAACAATTTTGAGAGCAAAATAAGATCAATCATTTTATAGAGCATATAAAAAATAATTGATTTATGAATTTAAAGCAAAATCGTTATAACGAATTTTGAGAAAAATCGGAAAAAAACTACATCAGTAGCCTGCTAGTACTTTTTTATTAAAAGCTTCGTTTTACGTGCCATGGGAGTACCACCTAAATTAAATATCAAATTTCATTCTCCTAGCACTTTTCGTTGTTGAGATATTATGTTCACAGAGAGACCATTTTGTGCCATTGTGATATTCCCTTAAGATACGATTGAAATAGAACAAATCTTTTCTGATTTTAATAAATTAGCCCTTGGCTACCAAGATTCTCATTCTAAATTTTTATATCATTTACAGTAGCCTATTCTTTAAACTTTATTTCATTCACTCTTTTTTGACGTGACAACGTCTTACAAATCATGTGTCTATGGTGGCATATTAGAGGGGCTTGCACGAAAAGTTTATTGCCTTGAATAACTCCTCTGTCTTAAGAGATATAATTATGAGAAATATGCGGTTAGAAAGAATGAGTTTTCAACTAAAGATTTCACCATTTATTTTTTCCTATCATTTTATTTTACCGCGCTGCGGTAAATTAAAATTTGAAAGTTTAAACCCCTGTAGATTCTGAACGGCTAATCAGATCGGACTAGATGGGATGTCATTTGATGCAGAAAGAAAACCTCTAATAAAATAAATTAAAAAATCCTGAGTAATTAACTCCAAAATTGGTTTTTTCTCGAAAAACCTCATTTTTTAGGCAAAAAAATATCGAAAAATAGCCCTACTTGTGCAACGCATAGCGACTTGACCATAAAAGCTATATTAAATCTAAATATAGTTTTAGAAAGAGTGGTTCAATACCCCGAGGGCTTTTTTTCTTTTTTTGATATGACGTCATTTTACCGCATGAGAGCACTCGGCGGGATTTCGTTTTTCGAAATTTTAAACCCCTGTAGATTCTGAACGGCTAATCAGATCAGACTAAATGGGATGTCATTTGGTGCAGAAAGAAAACCTCTAATAGAATAAATAAAAAAATCCCGAGTAATTAACTCCAAAATTGGTCGTCCTTAATGGATAAAAGTTTGGCCACACCTGTCATATATTGTTTCAATGAAAATGTTTGAACATGTTTATTTATGAAAACAAACTACTAGTAAAAAAAATAAAAACAATACTTTCTCTCTTTATATTTCAATATAGGTAAGAGAAAAAAATTTTTTTGAAATCAAGCAAAAGACGTTGTCACGTTAAAAAGCCACCGGCTGTGTAGAAGACACAGATAACACCTAATTTTCTTGATTATTTTTTTTATCTACCTGTTATCTCTAGAACAAACCGGAATCTGTTCGAGCTCACTTTATATTTTCAATGATCCAATGATGATTCTTTCTATAATTACTCTTTACTTATTAAAGTAAGGCTTTTTCATAAAGCTTCGTTTTATAACGATATAAAGAATTTATTTTTCTTTCATTGCTCTATCTTCATTTTCTCTCCGCTTGGCTAACTATATATTTTCTTATTCAACTATTAATTAAATTAAAATAAATTAATTTTGAATTAAACATTTTTTTTTAACTTCAGAGAGTCATTAAATTCATTGGTCATTTTAATAACATAATAAATCCTTTTAATAGTTTATTGACAAATTAAAAGGGTGTAGTCATTTATCTTACCATAGGCTAATCACCCCTTGAAATATGCAACTGTTTATGCTTATATTTCGGATGGGAGTCCACTCATTCAAAATTCATACATGGACTCATGACTCGGAAATGTTTTTCTATTTTTACTTTCTCTTAGCTATATGTTTATCCTCTTATCTATATTTGTTAATATATAGAGAGAAAATATTTCATTCATAATTAAATTTAATGGCTGGTAATATATTGAGGAAGGAGACTTATACATATTGTATAAATTTATTTCTAAAGATAGGCAAAAAAAAAAAAAAAAATGTTTTAATAAAAAATGGCTTATTACTCTCTCTTACTCTTGCCTATATGTTACATATAGAGGTATAGTGAGAAAGTATGCGATCATGTTAAAAATTCATTCATTTCGATTGAAATACATATTTTGAGGTCCTCTTGAGTTCAAAAAAGTGGATCCCGCAAAATGGTCTGAGAGCGTGTCTGTCTTTGGGTGTTGAACAAAATCGGCCAAAAAATACTTGTACTTTACTGAAGTACTTTTTCATTTGTTTTTTTTCGATTTTATTAACGATTTTGATTAAAATTCATAAATCAACTAATTTTTAGATGCTCTTTAAAAAGTATATCAGTAAAATTTTTCGTGAAAATAGTTTGAAGTATACTTTACTGATGTAGAATTTCAGATTTTTCAAATTCATTTTTCTGCTCTTCCTTCCATAGAGCCAATGTTAAATCCTTATGGGGATTTGCATGTTAATTTCGATTCAAAAGGGGGTCCCCTTTGGAACTTTTTATCTATTTAAAAAAATGTATTCCAAATTTTTATTTTTTTTTTTTTTTTTTTTTTAACACGCACACTTTTTTCTCATTCACACTCACATTCATAGTCTTCTCGGCAACCTAGGCCATTTAAAACTTTAACGATACTCGTATTTAGTAATATATATATTAGGGGTCCAGGCATTCTTATTTAAGCCATCTGATATCCAAATGGCTTAAATAAAATCATCGGATTGCCTGGGATCCGAACCCGCGACCCTTGGTATGGAAGGCAAGCATCCTACCAACTACATAAGCCCGAGTGCTTATGAAATTTTGTATTTATTTAGGATTCTCTATTGTTTATAAAATATCCAAATATGAAATTAAAGTTTATTTCAAGCAATCATCATTTAAAATACAATTGAAATGCTTTCGAAAGTTGTGTGCTGTGCGTTATTCACACCAGATTTTTTTCTCATTATCTGATTAAACTTTTAAATTCGTTTTTTTTTTCCTCTTAAATAGCTTCTTATTTTTTTTTTGTTAATTTCCAAATTCCAATTTGGCTAATTGCTGCTTCACTCGCCGAGGACTTGTTAAATTGCTCTTTGTCTAAGACATATGTGAGATTAAGTTTGTTATTAGTTTCTTCCCTCCCACCACATGGCTGTTTTTAGAGCCTCTCTTCTTGCCACTTGTGACATGATAAGAAACGGCCTTAATCACTGGGGATCTATTTAAAATCTCATTCCGTAATCAAAGAAGGCATTTTAATTAATTAATCTCGCGGCTTTAGTTTACTTAACGACACTTCTTATTAATTATAATTAAACTATTTAGGAAAAAAAAAGTTTTTTAACAACTATCAAGATTATAATAAATTGTCTTGAGATTAAGAGACAGATGATGAATATTCTGTATTTTTTTCTTATTAAGTTTTCAGTAGAAACTAAAGTTTATAACAAAAATTTTTCATAAAATTATTTTTAAATGAATCGATTAAAGGCTATTTCTTAATCAACAGGCTAATACTAAGTCTACTTTTCATGAAAACCAAAATGACCGAACTTGGTACCCAACTTCTATTTCTTTTCAAACAAAAAATTGATGTATTTCCTGAAGTCGCTAAATTTTAATTATAATTCTTGTTATAGCTGAAACCGCCTTGGCGATAGGCAACACCTACATCTCATCAAATAGCAATCAAAAGTCTTTTGTTATTCTCTTTAAAAAATTATTTTATGACGCTCGTAAAAATTTAAGAATCATAATTTATTAATTCGAAAAATGTTAATTGAAATTATAATTAATTGAACATTTTTACTTTCTCTTACCTCTATATATATTTGCTAATATATAGAGGAAGTATTGGATTCATGTCAAAAATTCGATGTCGAGATTTTGATGGATATACACGTTTTGAGGTCCCCTGAATTCAAAAAAGTGGTTTTCGCGACATGCCTGTCTATGTGTCTGTGAACAAAATATCTCAAGAACTGAAATTTTATATTTAAGTTAGGCACCCCCATCGGACGTAACACGAAGCTTTGAACAAAATCGACCAAAGTATACTAGTACTTTACTGATGAAGTTTTTCAGTTTTTTTTTTTTTTTTTTTTTTTTTTCAAAAATCGCTCCAATGATTTTGTTTAAAATTCATAAATCAATTATTTTCTACAGCTCTTTAAAATGTATAGGTCTACTCTTTTGCCCATGAAATCTTTTGACGCACACTACTCTTGTACTTCATAGGCGAGATAGGAGAAATGATGTAACAAAATATAAATATTTCCCTATGTTTATAAATTTTAAATCTTGAATTCAAATATATTGGCGGAAACTTAACTTTATGTGGACACAAAAAATCTGTCCCTTCGGTAATCGAAAGTTGTGTTCTGTGCGCCAGACACACCAAATTTTTTTAAATTTGAGCTTATATAAAAATTATTTTATTAGGAAGAGGAATTTCTAAATTTAATAGAATAAATAAAATTCTCATCTATATTTTTATTTTGCCAACACATATATAAGAAATTCGAGTAATAACTTCACTTACTGATCTCCACTAATTACACTATAAATAATAATGCACTCGGGTTCCCAACAACATGTTATTGTTTTTTTTTAATCAGAATTCCTTTGAATATAACATCGCAGAGTGGTTATATACCTAGTATGTATTTGAATACTATATCTGCTATTCTAAAAAATATTTGACATTTTTCGTTCTTGAATATTTTATTTCAATTTGTTTTCTAGGGTTGCATGTTGAAATCAATAATTTGATTTGGGTCGCGGTGCGACAAAAACGGTTAAAGAACTCTGCAAGGTTTAAAAAAAAAAAAAAAAATGCAAGGAATATATAATTTTTTTTTTTAATTTTTACTAGATATGTTAATATATATAGGCTAGAGAGAGAAAGTATTGGATTCATTCCAAAAATTAGATGTTGAGATTCTGATGGAAATACACGTTTTGAGGTTCAAAAATTCCCGCGTCTGATATTGTGAGCAAAATGAGCAAGGGGGTTGAAATTTTTGTTAGGTACCAAGGCCCCCTCTAATACGTAACACGAAGCTTTTAAATAAAATCGGCCAATGAGTACTAGTACTTTTTAAAATTGATAAATCGATTATTTTTTAGATTTTCTTTAAAATGTATAATCTCATTTTGCTCTCAAAATTATTTGAAACACTCTTTACTCTTGTACTTCATAGGAAAAAATTTTTATCTTTATAAATTTTACTTCTTAAATTCTAATGTACTACTGGAATCCAAGTAATTGAGAAAAAAATCTGGTGAGACAAGCACAGGACACAACTTTCAATTATCGAAGGTAGTTGTATCCTGTGCGACCAGTTCCACCAGATTTTTAATATTATTTTGAAAATAATAATACTATTAAAGCAATAATATTTTTAATAAAGTTAGTAGATAGATAAAATGCTAGTTTAATTCGATTGAGTATTTTTTTTTAAGCTTCAAAGTGGACCAACCAAAATGGATTGCTCAATCTCATTATTGGATTTTCGACTTTAGTTGGATTTTTTTTTTTTTTAATGAAATCCTATTAACCCTCTCATCTCGGTTACATGGCGCCATTTGGTCGGCCTCATCCTCCTCTTCCCCCTTTCTCTCTCTCTCTCTCTCTCTCAAACGTTTTCTAATTGTTCTCGCTTAATATTTTTCATTAAATGGTCGAATTGCTGAAAATGTTGTCGTTTGGTTGCTTTTAAAGAGAGATTGTTGTTGTGGCTGAGTCAGCAGATGGCTGCTGCCAAATAACACACTTCCCTATCTATCAACGCTTTCCTGATTGATTGTAATTTTTTTTTCGACAATAAATTTAAATGGAAAATAAATAGAGCTGTCCTAAATATTTTTACTGACATCTGGAAATAATATTTTCATTATACTAAACTATTATGAACTTCGATTTAATTAAGTTTTTTTGTCCTGTCTTTTGGAATAAATATTAATAGGAACCGACCGAATATTCGGTTTCGGTTACGGTTTCGGCCAAAAATCATGGTTTCGACCGTAGTTTCGGTTTCGGCAAAAAGTGGCCGAACCTTTCGGCCGGCCGAAACCAGAGTCTGAAAAAATGGGATGAGACTCGCATGCAAAAAAAATAAAAAAGGTCAAATAATTTGCTCTTGAGGGAGAAAAAATTTTAGTCTCCCTAAAAAAAGGTAAAATGATTTTCACGGGAGGGAAAAAAATTCAAAAAAAAAAGTAAAATGAAAAAAATTTTTATAGAAATACAAGTTTCGGTTTCGGTTACGGTTTCGGCCGAAACTAAGGTTGAGGCCGAATATTCGGTTTCGGTTTCGGCTGAAAATCTTGTTTCGGTCGGACCCTAAATATTAAGGAAGTACAGTAAGTTCCTTTTTCTATACTCTAGTACAGTGGTTCCCAACCTTTTTTGATGTGCGGCCCACTTTTTCCGTAAAAAAAACTTTCAGGCCCAGTATATAATTTTTAGGAACCGACCGAATATTGGGTTTTGGCTACGGTTTCGGCCAAAAACTAGCCGAAATTTTGGGCCAGCCGAAACCTGAGTTTGAAAAGATGGGATGCGACTTTTCACGAGAGGGAAAACAATTTCGTTTTGCTAGGGAAAAGTTAAAAATAAAAAGGTAAAATGTTATGAATTTTGTAAAAGAAATACAAGTTACGGTTTCGGCCGAAACTAAGATTGGGTCCGAAATTCGGTTTCGGTTGAAAATCTTGTTTCGGTCATAATTCGGTAATAATTTTATATAAATATATATAATTTTTATCTTTTCTTAGACGTCCGCGGCCCAGTTCCAATCAGTTCGCGGCCCACGGGTTGGGAACCGCTGCTCAAGTACAAACTACGATATGACTCTTTGAATTACAAGGATTGTTTAATAGAAACACGTTTGACTGGTATTAACATTAACCCCGTTGGCCACCAATCAATTGAAATAAATAGGGACTGGAGCCTCCGAAGTCGAAAATTACCACAAATAAAAAAAAAGTTCATGTCGGCGTTAAAAATATCAGCATCAGGAATAGATTCCCAGAAACTTCACATTACTGTTCTATGATATGGAAATTCTTAGACACCCTCTTTTTAATAATTGCTATTTTTTTTTAACCCTTTTCGGCTATAGAGGTCATTTTAGGGGTGTATATTTATTAATATATATTTAAAAATACATAGCACAGCTGGCTACCGGGTAACGTTCCACACGCTGATTGCTCGGGGCCACCAATCCCGAGCTTTCGCCACGCTTGGCATTGCTCAACTGCAACGATTGTGGTGACTGTTGCTCTTCTCCGTTGCCAGGCTCTCCAGCCCAATTGCCAATTTATTTCTTCGCCTTAATCCCAGTGCGGGGTCGGCGATCCTCACTTTGCCTCTCCATTTCACCCTATCCAATGCCGATTCACCCTATCCAACCCGATGAAGCCGACTTGTCACCCTGTACTTTCAATTTGTTTGGCATATTAAAACAATATTTTTGATGGTGATATCGTTTGATTGATTGATTAATTCCATTTATGCTGATAGGAATAAATGAATCGCTTATGACCTCTGGTTACTGCCAAGTCCATATAGCCATCACACCAGGTTTTTTTTCGGATTTGAATAAAAAATTTCAAATTTTTTATCTATGTTATTTGTAGAATATTATAGGTTTGTAATGATATAAACTGGCCGGTTGGTCTGCGGCCAACAGCCATTCATTGTCTCTTTGGAAATAGAAATTTCAAACATTCCTTATAAATTTGTTATAGATAATATTATTAGTCTTTGTATGAAATATATATTAAATTAATTAACTCTTTACACTAGCTGTTCAAAGCGAGGGTGGGGGGGGTGCACATTGCCACTGTCTCCATATAGAGCGAAATGGATAAAAAAAATTCATCAATAAGAGCTGATAAATGACTATACCTGTATATATTGTAGGCCTAGAGACATTTCCACATGTTAATTTAAAAATAAATTCAATATATTCATTCTTCCATGACCTGCATTGTCAACACAATTAAGTCGTTAATTTTTCAATTAATTTCTTCATTAATACTCTTAATTAATATTATATTTTTTATTTCATTGTTAAAATTTTTTATGCCACGTTATTCAAATAGCTCAATGGTCATCTTTGTTGTCTTTCCTTTTTAGGCAAATTTCAATCCCCCCTACCTTTCTCTCTTGTTATTTAAATTTTCATTTCATAAATCTACTCATGGGAGAGGCTATAAAACAAAAGTAATTGATTATTATTAATTAAGACTATGTCAATTCTCAAGGACGTATACATTTTTAATTATTATTAATTAAATTTTTTTGTCACTCATCCATTGCTTGCCATCATCAGATTGTTAATTAATTTATATACAATATCTTTCCTTATTTGATAGCCTTGAATAGAGTGATCCTTACCTAACTAGGGAGACCTCTCTCTAAAACATTCTATTCATATTCAAAGTATTGTTTGAGATAATATCATTTACCAGGTAAAATTAATGACTGTGTCATGATTAAACAGACTTTGTGCGCAAATGTTTTTTTTAATCTCGCGTTTTGGATCAAAAATATTTACCAATTCATTATTATTTTTGTCATATATCTATAGTAAAAAGTTAGTATTTGTTGCTGTAAGGTAGATAAATAATAAACTTACATTAATGACATATATTAATTGTTCCAAGTGGAATATACATACACCACAGCTTTATTAATTCCTAGGTACGTTGCGCATGCGTGATCCGCTCTAAAGCAATGAATAAAAATCTTCATTAGTGAGAAGATCATTGATTAGCTTTTATCTGAAATCCTATATCATCCAAGAGTTTTTTTTTTTTTTTTTATAATTGTAAAAATTTATTCCGAAGAATTATTTATTTATTTTTTTAATTTAGTTTAATTTTTCTTTAGTAAGTAATGCATTCTCCTTCAATAACATGCATCTACTCTACTCTGAACTATAAATAAGAAATTATATATAATATTTAAGATATTATATATATCGCGTAGGTAAGCCGCGAAACGGAGATTTATATAATTAGATATTACTTCATGTACCCGAAAAAAGCATATAAGGGGGTGCCGCCGGGAGTAAGGGCACACTGAGTTCAAATCGGTGGATCCGTGGTTCAACTCCCGGCGGCACACCCCTAATATCTTTTTTCGGGTACATAAAGTAATATCTAATCTACTCTGAACGTTAATTTCACTTTATACCCTTAAATCTTTATTTATTAATTTTTTTTTTTAACCATACTCTTCCTGGCTGCTAGTGACTATTGGTCATTATAGGTCTTCGGACTTTATGCACCCATTCCAAAAAAAAAAAAAAAAAAAAAAAAAATCTTCAGCATTAAAAGAAAATCTTTCAATTCGTTTCGTAATTATAATAAAATATAATGATTTTTATAAATTTGTTTCTTTTTTTTCTGGATGGTAGTCTACCAAAGCTACAGAGTAATAAATCAAAAATCTTTTTGTAAAATTAAAATTTCTCATAATCGAGAAAGAATTTTGCATACGATACAATTTATATATATATATGAAAAAATCCCGCATAGTCCTAATAGATTTTAAAGAAATCGAAGGCTTTCTTATTTCATATTTTCTACCACAATCTTTTTCTACATTCATTAATAATATTTTTTTTTCTTTTGTTTCAGGTAAGCAAATCTTCTCTTCTACTTCTCTTCTCTTCTCTGCTTTCTGTACCAGAATATGTGAGTACTAAAAAATTTTATATTTAAATTTAAATTGGAACGAAAATTAGTTTCGCTGGTGTGTATTTTTACTAGTTGAATTTTCTATGATTTTTTTTTTTAAGTTTAATAAGCAATAAGAGAGAATTAAATAACGTACATTGGAATTGGGAGGGGCTTAAGAATTTATCTTAGAGCAATCGAATATCTGTCTGTCTGTTTGTTTGTACTATTGAGCCGAATGTCTGCTCCGGAAAAGAGCAAAATAGGAGAGTAGGATGAGGAATTCTACAGTGGATGAGGCGGTGACTGCGGATTAAATTTTCAACGTATGTGAAAGGGGATCGATTGAGATTGAAAATGCGTGTTTCGCACACAAATAAAGCTAAGGCTTTATATATATATATATATATATATATATATATATATATATATATTTGAGAGGGAGAGAGAGAGAGAGAGAGAGGGAGAGTCAAGCTTGCATAAATATACACACCGAAGCCTTCCGGCAAAATGCGGTACATTCCTCGAAATCCCCCCTCCCCCAGGCCTTTCAATTATTTATATTGCTATTTATTTATTCACTCGAGTCGAATATTCAATATTCAACAAATGGAGATTTGAATTTAGAAATAGACGGATATAAATATCAAACAGACAGACAATGCAAAAAATATCTACAGGGTATATATATATGGATAATATATAAAACTAAATTGAAGTCAAAGTTGTTTTTATTTTTAGAAGTATTCATACAGTATGAAATTAATAAATCGGAAAATCTGAAGAATTAACAAATGCATAAGCACAGTCTTTATCAATTAAAATTTTTATTAACATCTTACAAGGAGAGTACACGGTTGACTCGTCAAAAAAAACGTTCATAATCACTGCTATTAAAGGATTTTTTTAATTTCATTTTTTTAATTAAATTACAACAGATTTATTGATTTTCTATATTATTAAAAAAAAAATATATATTAATATTCCGTAATGATGATAGGAAATCATTTTTAAAAAAATATTTTTCTATCACGAATAATAATTTTTCCTATAAAATTGGCTCATCTATCATTTTGATGCATAAACAAACTAATTTGAATATTTTTATAGATAAATAAGGATATTAAAAAAGAAGAAAACTTTCGGGTAGAAAAAAAAAAGATCATCAATAAAAACTTGAAAAGTTTGATTAAAAAAAGGAAATATATTAGCTGGAGCAAAAATAATGCGAGCCATTTTTATGATAATGGATTGTAATAGGTTCGATGTGGTAATTGAAATAAAATCGTCGATCAGCTAATGACCGACCGTTTATTGTGATAAGAGGAGAGGTCGGAATAAATTTCCCTATTGAGGGGGAGACGACCCTCTTTTTGTTCAAACGTTCAGCTCGACAAAAACAAATACAGATAAAAAAATATACTAGAAGGGTTGAATTTCCATACAATAATAAATTTTTTTTCTTTTCTAAAAAAAATAAAGTACATCCCATTTAAAAATTACTTCTAATTGCTTTAGAATTTAAATGTTCTCTCGTTCATTTATTTCATTCTAAAATAGGTAAAATTCTTTTAATCTCTAGGCATAAAAAATCGCATTCATTTTTTACTTTCTCGTATAGAATACAAAGAGAAAGTATTGTAATCGTAAAAAAGTTCGACTTCTAGATTTTGATGTTTCTCCATGTTTTAGACCTCCCTGAGTCTAAAAAACCCATTTCTATATTCATTCATTCACTGGTAGTTAGGAAATTTTTCTCTCGGAAAATATAATTTTTGGTTGATATTTTTTTAAATTTGTTTAAGGTCTTTTTCACCATCTTAGTCAATTTATACCTCGTCTAATTGCATCTAATTTAATTGAAATAAAATTTTTGCTCGTTAATTTATCCGGTCCTTAAATTTTCTTTAAATATCCTCTAGGACCCTATTACTATTAATGAGATTATTTTCTTTTTTTTGGAATCGGTGCTTAAAGTCCGAAGACCTCTAATGACCAGTGGTCACATGCACCCAGGAAGAATATAGTTAAAAAAATAAAAAATAAATAGAGAAGCATAAAAGGGGAACTCAACTGCGGGAACTGAGAAGATGTCTGTTGAGATAAGACTTGAAAGTCTGAAGATTATAGTTTTTGAGTAGACGCAGGAAGCTTGTTTCAATCACGGGAGGTCATGGGTATAAAGGCAGATTGGAATTGACTCGTTCTAATAGTTGAGAGATGAACAGCATAGGGATGCTGGGACTAGGGTTTGGACACCGGTGGAAACCGAAACCGGTATACCGGTTTTTTGGCTAATTTTCAAAAACCGAGAAACCGAGTTTTCCTGAAAAACCGAATTCGGTTTTTTTTTTTACTTTCTCTTACCCTATATATGAAATATATAGAGAGAAAGTATTGGATTCATGTCAAAAATTCGATGTCGAGATTTTGATGGATCTTCACGTTTTGAGGTCCCCTGAATCCAAAAAAGTGGTTTTCGCGACATGGTCTGTCTGTGGGTGGGTGGGTGGGTGTCTGTGAACAAAATATCTCAAGAACGAAAAGAGCTAGGAGGTTGAAATTTTATATTTAAGTTAGGCACCCCCATGGGACCTGACACGAAGCTTTTTAACAAAATCGGCCAAAGAGTACTAGTACTTTACTGATGCACTTTTTCAGTTTTTTTCGATTTTCTCTAAATTTGCTCCAACGATTTTTTTTTAAATTCAAAAATCAATTATTTTTTAGATTCTCTTTAAAATGTATATTCTTATTTTGTGATTGAAAAGACCACTTTACTCTTGTACTCCATAGAAAAGATAGGAGAAATGGTTGCCATGGTAACAAAATATACATTTTCCCATACTTATAAATTTTACATCTTGAAAATCGAATGTACCGTACCTGTCGGAAACTAAATACATGTCGACACAAAAAATCTGGTGTGACAGCACAGAACACAACTTTCGATTACCGAAGGTAAGAGAAAGTTGTGTGCTGTGCGCCAGTCACACCAGATTTTTTTAAATTTATTTTTCATTAATACTTGTATTCAAATTTATAAATTAGCCCGTGATCCATGGCTCAGAGAGAAGATATTACAATAGCTTGGGGTTTCGGGTTCGCTTCCCGTTCCAAGCGAGAAAAATTTATTTCATTTGAATTGGCTATCAATCATTTGAAATAAATAGGGATGGGGTCTAAATGGCCTTAGATGCCGAAAAAGACAAATAAAAAAAAAAAAATTATAGATTATTTATATTTTTTCTCCTTTTTTCTAATACTTAAATAATCTATATATAATAATAGCGGAGTGTCGGTCTATCCGTCCGTCTGTCTCGCTCTGTTTGACCAACTTTCCGTTGGAATTTTGAAAAAGAAATTTTGCAGTCTTATAGAGGGAGTTATGGAGAGTCCAGGAAAAATACTCGGGTTCCGAAATTCCTACAATTTTTTGAGTTATTAATTCATAAAGTTACGATTTCTCCCATAGGAAATGTATAGAGAAATTTATGTATTTTTTGTATTCTATGAATGTAAACAAATCCTCAAGCAGGCACTGGATCAGAATAGTAGTAATAATAATTTTTTTGGGGTTCGGATCCCAGGCAGTCCGATGATTTTATTTAAGCCATTTGGAGTGGCAGGCAGGGGCGCGGTTATTAAAAAAATAATTCTATAAAATTTTGCTTTGAGTATTTTTTTTTCCTTGATTTACATTTGAAAAAAAAAAACCGGTTTAAAACCGGTTTACCGGTTTTCCGCTTTGTGAAAAACCGAAAAACCGGTTTTCAAAATTTTCCGGTTTTTTTCCAAACCCTAGCTGGGACGTTTATAGAAGTGAGAAGGTATTTTCTATGGTAGGTTTATAAATATTTCTTTCTATAGTCTTTTATTTA
Organism: Euborellia annulipes; assembly: GCA_023213315.1. Lineage (NCBI taxonomy): Eukaryota > Metazoa > Arthropoda > Insecta > Dermaptera > Anisolabididae > Euborellia > Euborellia annulipes. Next base: position 19,661 of record JAKCPI010029178.1, on the reverse strand, counting down.
TTTATTTTTTCCGTATCTGAAGCCATTTAGTATTTATTTGGTTGTCAATATAATTTTTGTCTCTGGGTAATCGATGATCTTTAGAACATGAAGCGAGGCTCCTACCTCTGCGCTAAGATCTTAGGTACTCTATAGTATGTTTTGCTTTCTATATATTTTTTGTCTACAGTAGCCAAGAAGGTTGGTGTTATAGGGTTCAAGGCGTTTTTATAAATAAATTATTTTAATTATTTAATATTTTAATAGTCGTTTTTTTTTTTTTAATTTTATAAACTCGTCTTTCTTCATATCATTAAAATCCAATATTCACAAAATAATAGCTCTTTATTAACAAAAAAAAAAAAAATTTCATTTAATTTTTTGTTACTTCAACTTCTTCAAGCCCAATTTAAAACAAAATCGAGGGTCTTTCCTTTCAACCTGCTGATTGATGACATGAAACATTCAATTATCACAAAAAATCAAATGAAATTTTTAATTTGTTTCTCTTATATTTTTGATTAAAAATATTTTGCAGCGACTATTTTGCATAATGCAATATTTTATAATGATGCTTGAAGGTTTTATTTTTTGAATTATTTTATTATTTAAATAAAACGTGAAAAAGATTCCATTTATTCATCAAAACGTTGCTTGAATTTTCTTTTTACTCATTATTATTTTGAATATTAACAGAATTTTATTTAAATAATTTTTTCTAATTTATATGCTTCGTTGTTGATTATTTTGGCGACGTTTCGAGGGCCGGTCGCGCTCATATTCAAGGCAAAATAGTTATTAATATGTCAATATTATTGATATGGTGGCAATGTATTGATGAAGTTTTTATTTGCCTGAGAAATCTCTTTCGTTGTTTTGAAGTCGTTATATAATTTATATTTTTTTACCTTTATATAGGGCTGTAGTATTGCTTATATAAATTATGGGCCTCCCTCCCTCATAATTTTTGAATTACTAGGCCAGCACTGTCTTTCAACATCAAAGGTCATAAAGATCATAAAGACAATCTATAAATTAAACTGATTTCATATCAACTTAGCTAACAAATACGGTGGTGTACATATCTAATATTAAATTAGGTTTTTAATTATCAGTTTATTTTGAATAATTTCTATCAGGTTGTGTATTGGGTAAGATCAATGAAAGTGCAACAGAGTCTTTAACAGACCAACATTCCTTTTTTGGGATATATAAAAGTGAAATTAATATTAGATTTCGTTAGTTTTTATAAAAAAAAATCCTCAAATAACTGTATTTGAAATAAATTCTTTCGTTTATTGAATCTGGCCGTTAGTAGGAAATAGTAATTTATCGAAAAAAGGCAGAGAGAGATATTCAATTTGAAATAATTGAAACGTCATAAAATTCCATTTGACGATCAAAGAAATTCTCGCTAATGATGATGACATAATGATTTTTCACTTGGAGACTAACGGGCTCCAGAGTGGGAAGGGAAGTCCGATCGATCAAGAGTAATATTATTAAATTCTTTATTATTATCATTATTATCTCTGGTTTATTAGGCAATTCAATTGAGGGGTCGATTTGATAATATTATTAATTAATTAAATGGAAACGCGTTAGCTACGTGTCATTTCTTGCCTTGATAAATGCAAACATCCATTGGGAATCAATTTATTATTAAATTATAATACAACAACAACAACAAAATTATAAATCTTCCCAGCAAATAACTACACTTTAATTTTGAGTCATCACAATTTTTTTTTTTTTAATTTTCTAATGATTAACAGATTATTGTTTTGATTTTAATCAAAAACTATAATGAATTATTAATTTTTCGAAAATATCCTCGATGATAAAACCCCTTTTCGATAATTTCTTTATAAATATAATTTATTTATTAGACGACTAGAAATACGATCAGATATTGCTGAAACATTTTAAAGTTTCATCACGGAACTTCCACCTAAATCGCTCGATTACCAGTCTCATAAAACTCGAAATAAAGAAGCATTTTGTTAATAAAGTTTTACAGGATGAGATACCTCTGAAGATCTATTTTAGAAACGCAATTTTATTTATTATCTGAAATATATTCCTCAGCTCCACATTTTGTTTAAAGTGATTATTTGGTCTTGATTCTCCAACATTCCTAGAATGATCAATAATGCAAGTATATTATTATTATTCAATAGCCTACTTGAAAGGTATAGAGCTGATAATTTCCAAATCAAAGAATCAGACTGCTCTGCTTGCTTCTTTTATTAATGAATCAAGGCAGACTTGATGTTTTCGGTTACTTTTGGGACTCGTGAATTTCGTAAAACGCACCTGAAATTTCTTCATATTAAGACATTTATAAGTAGACAATTAGGGTTAGAATTTGAGTATAATAGGCCTACTTGGTTGTTTTCAGTTTATTACTTTCTCTTACCTATGTATATATGTAATATATATAGAGAGAGAGAGAAAGTATTGGATTCATGTCAAAAATTTTTTTAAAAGATTTTTCGGCATTTGGGGCCATTTAGACTCATTTAAATTAATATATGATTCGGTTTATCCAAGATTAGATAGATTCTTTAATTTCTTTAGTCAATCTTTTTTTCTATTCTCTATATTTCAGTTATTTTATCCAACACGAAGTAAACATTACCCAGCCTTTCTTCAAAAAATCAATCGATTTTTGTATATTAGAGATTTTGAACACTTTATTTCTAATAACTTCTTTTTTTTTTTTTTTTTGAACAACCCCATAGAAGAAAGAAAGCTTGTTTGAGTTCTCTCTCTCTCTTCATCGTATCTTTTCGTGACATATGTTCGGAAACAATAATAATAAATTATTATTTGACAGAAACATAACGAAATGAAAAAAATACTAGAACAATTGTTCTAAACAAATTCATCTCCCGTCATCAGCAAAGAAATAAAAAAAAAAACACCAATTTCTAAGAGAGTTAACAAATGACTGTTCCATTTATTTTCGTCAGCTCCTATAAAGTTTTAAAATAGGAGGGAAGAAGAAAAAAAATATCAAGGGGGTGTGGGAGAAGAGGAAACACATTCAAAACCGATGCCAAGTTGTACTTATTCTTGGTTGATTTCAAGGCAACGTCCGAATTCCTCCGGAGCGACCATCCGTTCGGGTCGATGACCATCCAACGGAGGTGAATGAGTTGGAGGGTTCCGACAACAATGTGCCATTTTCTTCTGCAGCCATAAGGTGTTTTTATTCACGCCCTCTTCGTTTTCAATGCAATTTTAGATAAAAAGAAAGATAACCTGGCTGGATGGATGTTGTTGATATCCTTTTACTCATCATAAGACGCCCGTTTCCGTATTGTCGAACAAAGAAAAGGCTAAGCTTAAAAAAAAGCGTTAATTAATTTCAATTATAGAAATTGTTATCTGAAAAACATTAGATTCCTATATGAATTTAAATTCGGAAGCCATCGATACTTATTTATTTCTAATATACATGTACAATGAGAGACAATATTAAGTCCCACCCATGCGTTTTCTACTTGTGATTATTGCATTGTTTTTATAAAAGAAAATGAAAATGTTTATTGGAAATTTTCTAAGTTTGAACCATGAAAGTTTCCATTAAAAAATATATAATATTTTTTTTTTAAAAGAATGAAATAATCACAAGTAGAGAACGCATGGGTGAAACTTGATATTCAGTGGCGTAACCAGGGGGGCGAGGGGGGCGCGAGCCCCCCGCCCTAGGCGCATCGAGCCCTTGGCGCCCCCCGAAACCGGCATAGGCGCCCTACGGCCTCTAAGATATAGCCCAGCGAATGTGATTTTATCATATTCCTTTCATCGATTGGCTTAAAAAATTGATTGTTTTCTTTTAAAATTATATTACAACTTGAATTCTACTATTTTAAATGAATTTAATTCCAAAAATAATAAATAACGTATATGGAGGCTTTATAAGTAAAATTTTTTTTATTTTGCAATATATAAGCCTTAATTTGATGTTTTAAGGCTGTGGAGATTTACTCAGGATTCGTATAAGCCTTAATATTTAATTTTTTGGAATTCAAAATTTTTTTAAGCATGAAGGAATTGAGCTATGAGACTGAAATGTTATATTTAATTTAAACACCCCCCGGGAACGTGAAAATAAGCTTTTAATCAAAATCGGCCAAAAAGTACTAGTATTTTACTGATGTAGTTTTTCAGATTTTTTCGATTTTCTCAAAATGAAAGGGCTTTTACCATTCTTCAGGCCCGCCCGAGCCCGCCCGGAATTTTTTCAAATCCGCCCATTCCCGCCCGAGATTTAGTGAATGAATGAACGAATGTCTAACAATTTTTAAATAAAATTTCATTTGCATGCCCGTCGAAATAAAATACTCAATTTTAAAAAGTTTTTATTCTTTGATATTTTCCCGAAAACTGAATAGTTTTTGAAATAATCACAGAAGAAAACGACATTTTTCGTAAAAGCAAAGAAAAATCAAAACAAAATCATACAGGTGTCATTAAAAAACATGTAAATATAAACAAATTCGCTGAGAAAATTACTGGATGTAAGAAATTTGCCCGCCGAAGGCGGCAATTGCTCGCCGAAGGCGAGCAGGGGGGTCCAGGGGGCGGAGCCCCCTGGAAAATCGGCGCCCTAGTTGAGCTTCGCCCCCCCGCCCTCAAAGGCTGGTTACGCCGCTGTTGATATTGTCCCTCACTGTACCATCTATTGCAATAATTGCAATAATATTGAAATTAGAGCCCGGTAGTTAGGCAGCCCAAATGGCAGCTTGTCTGTGTGTAATATAAATTTCAAATTATATCGAAATTAAAGCCACTGTAGGCAAAAGAGAATAAAATATGGAGTGACTAGTCGCTCCAGATTTTTTGAGTCGACATATTTAGTTTCCTTCAATACCAGATTTTAAATTTATAAACATATAAGCTTATGTATATATTTTGTTAACATAACTATTTTTCCTATCTCCCCTTTGAAGTACAAGAGTAAAGTGGGCCTCAAATTTGCTTGAAGGTAAAATGAGAATATACATTTTTAAGAGAAACTAAACATTGATTTATGAATTATAATTAAAATCGTTTGAGTGAATTTTGACAAAATCGAAAAAACTGAATTAGTAAAGAACAAGCACTTTTTGAGCGATTTTGTTCAAGAGCTTCGTGTTACGTCCCAGTGGGGTACGTAACTTAAATATAAAATTTCAACCTCCTAGCTCTTTTAGTTCTTGAGATATTCTGTTAACAGACAGACTCAATTTTGAGCGAGTCACTTTTTTTAACTCAGGGGGCCTTAAAATATGTATTTCCATTGAAATCTCGGTACCTTCCCGAGGCGGGAAAATAACTTTTAAATAAAATCGGCCAAAGAATACTAGTACTATACTGATGTAGTTGTTAACTTTTTTTCGATTTTTTTAAAATTCGCTCTAAAAATTTTGATTAAAATTCTTAAATCAATTATATTTTTACTTCATCTTTAAAATATATATTCTCATTAGTTCTCAAAATTATTTGAAGCAAGCACTATTTAATCTTTTTCTTCATAGGAAAGAAATTATTGCCAAAATAAATATATATTTTTCTTGTTTATAAATTTTTCATCTTGAATTCTAATGTGCTGTACTGTTGGAAACTAAATATATGCCGACACAAAAAATCTGGTGTGGCAAGCACAAAACACAACTAAGAGAAAGTTGTGTGCTGTGCGGCTAGTTACACCAGATTTCTTCTTTTTTGTTTACCATTACCATTTGTTTTTTTCTACTTTTATATATCACAGCCATAGGATCATGGGCGTAACTAGAGAATCTGGCTGGGGGGGGGCCATGGGACCAGCCATCCCCGCTGGGGGGGGGGGCATGAGACCAGATAACCTCGGTGGGCGAGTCATTCCACGTCAAATCGATACACTTTTTAACCTCACCATCTCAGATTATAGAGAAAAATTAATTAAAACAACCCTTGCGTTAGTTTTTTGTCATAATTGAGAAAAATTACACAGGCTAACAGTGATTTTGGTACCGGGGGTATTTTGAGCTGATCTCCGAGTATATGCGACGTCCTTTTTCCAAAAATGTCGTCCGTTTTGCTCGAATAGCTCTAGTTTTAGAGATATAGAGAATATAACGTTTTAATTGAAATTCTGCTCTAAAGTGGCTCTTATTTTGATTTTTCTAGATTTTTTTTTATTGGTGTTTTCTCTTAAAAATATACAGGTAGCTAAGATACATAGAAAATCTAGAGATTCTGCCCAATCAGAAGTGATTTAGTGGTGCAAAACACGGCTAAAAGTTGAAAAAAATTCAATTTTTCCAGCCATCATTCATTCGTGCAAATCGGTTAATTATTAACGAAATTATAAACAAAATAGTTAATCTACAAATCAAAGATAAGAAAATTTTATGATTAAGATGTTTTGCTTAGAAGAATTCTTGGATGTAGTGATAGCGCTGAAATAACAAGTTTATAATTTCTTTAATAATTAACCGATTTGCACAAAGGAATGATTTCTGGAAAGCTAAATAGTTACAGAATATCGTACATATATGTTTTTTGCATTCAGAGATGTTAAAAAAATTTTAGGGTTGTCCAAAGTTAAGAAAGACTGGAAAAATTGAATTTTTTTCAACTTTTAGCCGTGTTTTGCACCACTAAATCACTTCTGATTGGGCAGAATCTCTAGATTTTCTATGTATCTTAGCTACCTGTATATCTTTAAGAGAAAACACCATAAAAAAAATCTATAAAACTCAAAATAAGAGCCACTTTAGAGCAGAATTTCAATTAAAACGTTATATTCTCTATATCTCTAAAACTAGAGCTATTCGAGCAAAACGGACGGCATTTTTGGAAAAACAACGTCGCATATACTCGGAGATCAGCTCACTGTTATCCTGTGCAGAAGCGTACAGAGGCAGTTGAGGGCCTGGGGCGGCACTAGAAGAAAGGGGGCCTTATATTGAATTTTTACTTTCTCTTACCTATGTATATATGTAATATATATATAGAGAGAAAGTATTGGATTCATGTCAAAAATTCGATGTCGAGATTTTGATGGATCTTCACGTTTTGAGGTCCCCTGAATCCAAAAAAGTGGTTTTTGCGACATGGTCTGTCTGTGTGTGTGTCTGTGTGTCTGTCTGTCTGTGTGTCTGTGAACAAAATATCTCAAGAACGAAAAGAGCTAGGAAGTTGAAATTTTATATTTAAGTTAGGCACCCCCATGGGACGTGACACGAAGCTTTTGAACAAAATCGACCAAAGAGTACTAGCACTTTACTGATTCACTTTTTCAGTTTTTTTCGATTTTCTCAAAATTTGCTCCAACGATTTTTTTTAAAATTCAAAAATCAATTATTTTTTAGATTCTCTATAAAATGTATATTCTCATTTTGTGATTGAAATCTTCTGAAGACCACTTTACTCTTGTGCTTCATAGGAAAGATAGGAGAAATGGTTGCCATGGTATCAAAATATAAATATTTTCCCATACTTATAAATTTTACATCTTGAATTCAATTGTACCCTACTGTCGGAAACTAAATACATGTCGACACAAAAAATCTGGTGTGACAAGCACAGTACACAACTTTCGATTACCGAAGGTAAGAGAAAGTTGTGTGCTGTGCGCCAGTCACACCAGATTTTTTTTTTTGGGGGGGTGCTCATCTTTAAATATCCTTCTCCTCCATACACAAAAATATTTTTAAAATACCGTATATCCCTGAACCCCAAGGGGCCCGGGGCCTCTCAAAGAGAAATTTTTTTTTTTCTAAATTTTTCCGTTTTTACTTGAGCCCTGAGGGCCCCGGGGCCTAATTAAAGAGAAATTTTCATTACATTTTCTTTTTTTTTTAATCAAAATTTTCCCATTTTTACTTGGTTCTGAGGGCTCCGGGGCCTCTCAAAGAGAAATTTTGTTTTGTTTTTCTAAATTTTTCCGTTTTTACTTGAGCCCTGAGGGCCCCGGGGCCTCTCAAAGGGAAATATTTAATTTTTTATTTTATATATATATGAGGGCCTATGCCGGCTCGGGGCCTGGGGGCGGACCTCCCCCCCCCCTCGGTACGCCACTGAGCCTGTGTAATTTTTCCCAATTAGGACAAAAATCTAACGCAAGGGTTGTTTTAATTAATTTTTCTATGATCCCATCATGATCCCTCGATGAGGCTTATATTATCTTTTAACCTTTAAGCAAGGACCAATTTAGAATTTTTTCAAAATTTTCGAAGTGGTACTTTTTGAGAAAAAATTAATTTAAATTTTTGATTTTGAAATTAAAATTTTTTTTTTTTATTACCACCCCAGGTGTGTTGTATATCATTGGAAAGGGTGTCTGAAAAGCTGTAAAATGACACCTCATTCATCTCTCTATCTCATCTCTAAGAGATTTTAGAGCAATTTAAATACAATAGATGTGGTTAGGTCGATTTTTTTGCCATTTTTGACAAATTTAACCCGCCATATTTCTTAAACGAGTTGAGATATCAAGTTGAAATTGGGGCTTTTTCTTAGTCTCTATTGACTCTACCTATGACCCAAATTTCATAGAAATCTGAGATGGTGATGTTAAAAAGTGTATCGATTTGACGTGGAAAGAATGACTCGGGCCTGGAAAGCCCCATATTTTCTCAATTTTTCTTGGGGCAAAGATCTTTCTGGGGGGGCCACGAGCCTTCTGGGGGGCCAGGCCCCCCCCCCGGGACCCCCTAGTTACGCCCATGCATAGGATTAATAAACCAATCTAAAATTCGCCTGTCACACCATTTTAGTTTGAATGTGAATTTGATTGAAATAAGATTACAAAGTTTGTTAGTTTGATCGATAGTTACGAAATTTATGCCCGACACAAACCATTAAACTCACGATAAGATAATCTCTATTAACGATCTTTAAAATAAATTTTAAATTTGTTACTGATTGTTTAAAAACTTTCTTTTTAATATAATAATCGAAATATAGGCCTAGAAATTTGGTCAAAAAAAATTTCATTTTCACAATGATAATATAAAAAATATTTTTTAATAGGAATTCTTCATTTGACGTTTTTTTTTTCTCTCCCCTCCCTTAGGCCATTACAACCCCCTCGCCTATTATGCGTACCATATTTTAAAACCTCGTATGCTCTCAATTATATTTTAATTTCAAAGTTCGATAAAAATTTTTTTAAATATCGAAAATTCCTCAACAAAGTTAATTAATTTTTTTATTTTCTCTTGTTTTTACTCTTAATTAGTATTGAATACCTTTAACAAACAAACAATAGGCCTATAGGAAAAAAAAGAATAAATAAGTAAATAAATTAACCGTTATAATCATATAATCTTATTTAGATTAAGATAATGAGGTTAAGTAATAAAAACAAATTAGGTGTAGTTAAGGTGAAGGTCAATTGCTATTCTAAATTAATCCAAAGTTCTCGATCTTTAACGATTCTTTTCTTTCTTTTTTTTTTTTTTTTTTTTCTTTAAGAGCTATTTGAGAAAATGCAATCAGGTGTAAAATTTCATTCAAATAAAAAGGAAGTGGGTTTTCGTGCAGGGAACAAGAAACATGCCCTGCCTTCGGAAATTCTTTAATTAAGGAAAATTTTTTTTCCCTTTTTTTATTGTGTGTTTTGAATCTGGCTAGGCCAAGGACTGTAGTCAAGAGGAAATATTATATTAATATAAAGGGATTTTTTGATAAATTTTTACTTTTTATATACTATTAGAGGGAAATTATTTCCATTGTAAAAATTCCATATCAAGATTTTAACGGAAATACACGTTTTATGCCCGTAGGCTAGTTTATGTTTATTAACAAAATAATTGAAAAAGGTCAAGACTCAAATTTGATATTTATTTATTTTTTTTTTAAATTCGTTTAAGGTCTTTTTCGGCACTGGAGACCATTTAGACCCCGTCCCTATTTATTTCAATTGATTGGTATCCAATCAATTGAATATTTAATTTTATCTTGCATATATCGTTATTCTTGAAAATTCAATCTTTTGAGGAGAGCCAAAAAAAAAAAAAAATAAAATAAAAATAAACATTTTCCCTCTTAACTTTTCTGACTTATGTACTGTTTTAGTCTTTGAAAGACACTTCTCAGAATTTCATAATCCTTTTAGGCAAATTTGCGAGGTGTTAGGTTGAAAAACACTCTATCTACCCTAATAAATTCCTATGATTTCTCAAATACCTATCAATTTAATGGCATGAAAAAAACACTTTTTTTGAGATAGCACAATTTTAATTAGACTGTTTTGTAAAGCTCAAAAAGGCTGAACATTTTTTTTTTTTTTTTCCCCGGCCTTTCTTGGCCTATTATTGTGCCTTTATACCTGGTATAAATCTTAAAAATTTGCCCAAACTATTTTACTTTTTACTTTTTTAGATTATTGTATTTTATTTGAATTTTCCTTGTCTTGTGCAGATCCCATTAAGGTTTTGTTTTATTTAATTATTTCCACACGCTTGTTTCTCGGGGCCACTCTGCCGTATTTTCACATTTAGATCTTTGCAATCTATTCCAAAATTATTCGCATTTGAGTATTTCTTTTACTTACTTTCTCTCTATGGGTATACACCGAAATCATCCATTTTGGTTTAAATATGAGATGAACAAACAAAAAAATTTATTATTTTAGATCAAAAATTTTTTCGTAATCTGGAATTAGCTAATTTTAGTTGCTGGAAGTTGGGCAATTAATTAATGAAGGAAAGTTACCTCCAAAGTTAAATTTATTTGGTATGGGTGTGTGACTGGAGCCCAAATTGCTTTTGAAAATACCAAAATTTCATTAAAAAAAAATTGATTTTATAACATCATAAACTTCTTGAAAAGGGCTAATTAAAACAAAGCCTTCCATTGGAGAACTCGAAATTCGTCTTATTTATTGCACCCCACAAAATTGGTACAGAAGCAACCGATCGGATAGAGAGAATTCGCATTTTATAATTGACCTTTTCCAAACTTTACATTGATTACATCCCTCGATTGAATTGGGAATTTGCCTTTGAACTAAAGAAGAAAGAGGTTTCCGATATCATTAACAAGTGAATTTAAGATGTTTTCCCTAAACGAATTGCGAGAACGAAAGCTTTATCATTACTGAACAAATATAATTAGATTTTAATTATTTCTTAATGGATTCCTATTTGAGTTGTCAAAATAAAATTTCTCTTTCATCTTTTGAATTTATTTGTTAAATAATATACAAGGGTATATCAAAAAGATTGATCCGAAAATATTCATCACTTGTTAATTATTATTAGCGCACTTTCAAATTTTTTTTTTTCTAAATTTTGATCACATTTATTCCCGGATTCATAGATGTTAAAAATTAATTCAGTTCCGTTATTTTGGCACAATTTCTTTTACGCTGCCCCTTGGGCCATAGTGAAGATTGCATCTGTCATGTCGTCAAGCACGGCTAAACCTCAGAGGATGCTGGTGGCCTCGAGGAATAATCTTGTTAAAGGAAATCGCTATATATTATAATCTTTGAATGAATAGACAAAATTTTTCATGATTAATTTGAAATTTTTCATAAAAGTTCGAATTCATAATCCAATAGCTTTTAACGCCGTCGTAATAAATTTTGATATTTTATTCATTTTTTTTTTTTTTTTTCTTAATATAAATCATCTTTTAATTAAAATTTTTTAATATTTTTTCCTTGGCCTTCTTTTCTTATATCATTTTATTCAACTTTTGTGTGTTTAGGAGTGGGGGTGTGGGATAGGGTAGGGGGATGTGGTCGGAGTAGGGAGCAACTATATTTTGATTAAAGTTTTTTCATTAAAAAACGACGAAAGGATATCATAAACGCAAATCCTCTGCTCCTTAATATTAAGGCCCTCCTTTCTTTTCTTCACCTACTTGCTGTGAACATCCAAACTGATAAATTAATTTTTTTTTTTTTTTTTTTTTTTGTACAAAAGCAAAGGGTGGAAAGTAATTGGGGTCATGATTGAATTAAAAGATCCCCCTCTTTTTTCAAACCTTTTTTTTTTTTTGCTTTCCCGTCCCCTTCTTGTTTGAATTAAAAAGTGTTGGTTGGGATGCATCTAAAGCCCTTATAACAAATTAAAAAATGCCAATTTCAATAAAAATAAAAAGAGATGGTCGAAATTGAAATAAAAAAATAAATAGTTATAAATAATGTATACCTGCCGACCCCGCACCGCGGGATAAATAATGGACAGACAGACCATGTCGCGAAAACCACTTTTTTGGATTCAAGGGACCTCAAAACATGTAAATCCATCAAAATCTCGACATCGAATTTTTGACATGAATCCAATACTTTCTCACTCTATATATTAACATTTATAGAGAGGTAAGAGAAAGTAAAAATAAATATGAAATAAATAAAAGTAAACCTTCAAGCAATACAACAATATAAAAGATTTCAAAAAATAGCTTTGTTAATTATTTTATTTAATAAGATTCGATTAGGGGTTGAAAAACAAAAAAAAATAATATATTTTAGCTAAATTGAAGCCAAATAATTAGAAGATATTCGAAAAACAGCGTTGATTATTATTTTATTATATTAGGGGTTGATTAGGTGTGATGAAGGGTTGATTATTTAAGAAAGGCCTTGGAATATTCCAAATCACTTGTTGACATTCTTTTGCAGCTCAAAATATAGTTAGATTAGAGTAAAAGGTATTTTTTTACTTTTAATAAAAAGGGAATTGTTATGTTCATTTATTTTTTTTCCTATACAAAGAGAGAGAGAGAGAGAGAGACAAGGTTCTCGTTCAGTCGAGCGGGTGGCCGGGCGGCAGGCGCCCACCTTCTCTCATTCTAAGTTGTGTTTAAAGTGAATCAAAGTGAATAGTTAATAGTGTAACCCTCCCTGGACAACACACCCTTATTAAAGGTATGTAATTAATATGCATTTTATCGTTGAAAAAAAAATTATAAAAACAAATAATTTGACTGCGAAAAATGATTCTTATTGAATTTGAAATTAATTTCACCAGGGATAAGGGTAAGCTAATGAAGGGGTTATTGAAAAAAAATCTGGTGTGACTGGTCGCACAGCACACAACCTGCCTTCGGTAAATGAAAGTTGTTTTCTGTGCTTGTCACACCAGATTTTTTTGTGCCGACATATATTTAGTAACCGACACTACGGTACATTCAAATTTCAAGATGCAAAATTTATAAGTACAGTATGAGAAAATATTTGAGAAAATTGAAAAAAAAAAAAAAAAAAAAAAACTGAAAAAGTGCATCAATAAAGTACTAGTACTCTTTGGTCGATTTTGTTTAAAAGCTTCGTGTCACATCCCATGGGGGCTGCCTAATTTAAATATAAAATTTCAACCCCCTAGCTCTTTTCATTCTTGAGATATTTTGTTTACAGACAGACATACACAGACCATGTCGCGAAAACGATTGTACTTTTTTTTTTCATCAAAATCTCGACATCGAATTTTTGACATGAATCCAAGGGCGGATACAAGGGGGGGGGGGGTAAAGGGGGGGGTAATTACCCCCCCCCCCCGAGATTCGAAAAAAATACCTTTTTTTCGCAAAAAAATTTATTTTTAATGTAAAATTTTTAAAATTAATACTTAAAAATTTGATGTGTATTTATATTCTGGCAAACAAGTACAGAATGCGCTTTTAAATTTCCGAAATTAAAAAAAAATAGTGTGCTGTGCGACGAGTCACACCAGATTACCCCCCCCCCGAGAAACACCTCTGGATCCGCCCTTGCATGAATCCAATACTTTCTCTTTATACATTAACAAAAAATATTAATATCGAACTTAAGAAAACTTTTTCTTTTATTCTATTGATAAAATAACGAGATCACATTTCTCGTTTCTAACAAGTTAAATTATTCAGAAAGCCTAAATACAGTCAGGAGAAGCTAAATAAAAATTTTTTATTTCATTTTAATTATAACTTACAACGCTAAATTTCCACAGAATTGTCGATCAAAAAATGTTGTTTTATATAATTTTTTTTTATAAGACTGTATGTTTTTTGTTGGTGGGCTAAGCGCCCTATAAACCCCGGGAATCGAACCCTGGATTACCAGTCTTTCCGGGGCATCGCTCTGCTATCATTGTATAATTGTAATAATACAATTTGAAACTAAATTAGCCCCTAATGGGCAAGTGAATTTACCGGTATATAACTACATCAAATCATTTTTTTTTTTAATTTGTTTTACAATATATATAATACAATATTTTTAAACAATTGATTGCCCTGAGGAAGAACCCAATTAGTTACGCAATTAAATAATTTTCGAGATTCAGAAAAATATTAATATTCAATAAATACTACTAATATTTAACAATTTTTGTGTCTCTGTTTATTTGTTTGTAAGCCAAACGTCCCATGGCTCTCGGGAATCGAACTCGAGCAAAATATTATTAAATATAGATCTAATAATGATAATAATTTCTTCTTGCTGCATTCGCTGTTTTCTTAAGATTAGTACACAGCTAGTTTCTTAGTAATTCTTGAGCAGTTTTCTTTATTTCTTAAACCGCACCTGATATTATTAATCGAGTAGGTAAAAACAAAATTCAGTAAAATTGGTGACTTTCGGATAAATAAATTTTTTAACAAGAATCTCAAAATGAATGTCGAATTCTGTCACTACTAAAGCATATATAACAGACTCTGTTAAGTCCTATACATTTAATATAGCAATTATTTTGGTTGATTGGTTTTTTAGAGTCAAGAAGTAACTTTTCAATTATTGTTTCATTTGTCAAGATTCGTCTGCTGCTAATGATTAAAATATGACTTTCATTAGAAAAAAAAAAAACAATTCTAATTTGCTGGTGAAAAATTTCTTATTGCCGATTTTTGTTTGAAATTCCATTTTTATTTGTTCTTCTCGGTTTTGTTGTTAGTTAATATCTTGTTCTTGATTTTTACTTGTTCTCAATTCTGGAAGTTTGGTTTCACATTCTCGATTGGCGTCTGGAAATCTATTTTTCATTTTTGTTCTCGATTGAAAAAAAAATCCTTCTTCATTCCAGAATTGTCATCTAATTTTTTTCTCCAAATGCAAAATACAATAAAATTTTGAGGTTTTACTCCTCATCTTCAGGCCAATGAACAAAAATTAGAATTTTTTTTTAGGTATCAGTTAGATAGATGTTTTATTCTTGTTTCGTTTATTTTTTTATACAGTTGTTTACAATTTAATTTTTTTAATATATTGGGCTGTATTGTGACCGAAACATCCACTTGAAAAAAATTTTATTTCTATTATTGACTGCAACCATCAAAGACCATCAATCTTTTAACTATCTCCACAATGATCTCTACCTTATTTTTTTAATCCCGTCATTGACATTTTTTTAATTAAATTTAATCAATAAAACGAAATGCAATTCTATTTCATTCAAAATCTTTAAAAAATAATCCTTTTTTGAAATTTAATTGTAACATTTACTCGGTTTAAACATGTTTTCCATAAATTAATTCAGGAATTTCAATGGATTATTATTTTAATAGCTGAATTAGGATATAATATGCTCCGCTACTTTATAATAACTACGATGAAACCATTTTCTATATATAAATATTATACTACACTCCCCCAATTCATAGCAAACAGGCTTATTATTCCTCTAGCATAAATTAACTTGAATAAATTTAGTTGGTGGTGGTTAAAATCAATATTTAAATGTATATTAATAGGTTTATTAATGTGTGTTTGTATATTATTATATATTATGATTAATATTTAACCCTTTCAATCCTATCAAAATCGATGACGTCAAAGGAATTATTAATAAATTATAGTCAAAGACTTATGCTATATATATGGTCTTGATATTAATTTTTTTTTTTTATGAGGATGCTGCTCATTCCCTAGACAGCTAGGATATTTCCTAATCATAAATCTTATCCGACCTATTAAAATTGAAAATCGATTTTCATTATTATTAACCAATTATTGAATTCCGATATTTTCAATATTCCGATACTTTGGCATTTTCAATAAAGTATTTTATTTTTTTTTTATCCCGCGTGCAATATCTAAAGGTTAGGAAATCATGAATAAAAAAAAAAAAAAAAAAAAAAAAACGTAAGTAAAGTTGATACATGATTATTGAAAAAAGAATATGAAATATTGAATATAATTGAAATTAAAAACAAATTGACCGAAATCCTAATATCAAATGAGAATTGGTTACTAAATTATTTTATAACTCGCCCTTTCGGCTACCGAAACCATTTAGCGGTTTATGTTTATCCTTGAAATTATTTCTTTCCACACGCCGGTTTCTCGGGGCCACTTACCCGAAATTTCGACAAAGATCTTGGTGACTGTTGCCATTCTATGTTGCTAATAAATTATAATAGGGGCCTACAAATATATCAAATTTCAACTTCGGGACAGGGCCGGATTTAAGAGTATGCCGCCTATAGGCTAAAGTCCATTTGCCGCCCCCGAAAACGAAATTTTTTTTTCTTCGAAAATCATGAAAATTATTATACCTTTTTTTAGAGTTTGGAGAAGAAAAATTTTTGGGACCTTTCGGAAATTTTTTCCCCTTCCGTGAAAATTATCGTATTTTATTTTAGAGAAGCAAGATTTTTGCCGCCTTTGGGAATGTTTTCCTTTTTTTATCCCCTCTTTTTTGGATATATATCTGGAATTGTCCAATTTCGTTTTAACAATGGGCAAATTGTCAATCCGCCACCCCTCTATTTTTTTGCCGCTATAGGTTCCAGCCTTAGGCAATACGATGAATTTATTTAAATCATTTATACGGTATACTAATTGGTATAAATAGATATGCCTGGATCCCAATATATATCGTAAATAATATTAAAGTCTAAATGGTCTAACATTGTAAGATGACGATGTCTTAAAAAAAAAAATAGAATGAAAGGACAATATTTTTTGCTTTTATAACTAAACCCTCAAGTTGGATCCTCCTAAGATTAGATTATTGGGAAAACTAATCAATTTATAACTTCCTGAGAGGTCGAGAGTTTAGTAATATATTTAGGATATAATGAGAGCACTTCATGTAATTGAGATCCTTCTAGCTATAAATAATCCAATTAAATATAATTTTCAATAACGTTTTTGTTAAATATAAATTAACAAATAATCTTCTGAGGTGTGGGGTCGACACGAAAAATCTTCTTTCCTCGCAGTGCGGGGTCGGCGCTAATAATAATAATAAATACTAATAAGGGCCTACATAAATATAAATGATAAATACATTTTATTAAAAAGTCTTTTCCGCCTTTTTGGGCATATAGATTTCAAACTCTACTTGTCTTTTTCGGCATCGAAGGCCATTTAGATCCCTTCTCTCTCTAATTCCATTGTTTGATAGCCAATTAAATTGAAATAAATTTTGTCGCATCTGAGTTGATGCGGACCCAGGACCCCTAGCACAAAATATACTTGTATTAAATTTTATACGTATTTATTTAAATAATATTAAATAAAATTTATTAGCACTTTATTAAACCTGTGACCTTTCAAATTAAATGGGCTAAACTGCTTGTTTCCCTATGGGCAGAACTAACGCCATCTCTTGCCGCCTAGAGTAACCAACTTTTGAATCGGCTAATAACGGTTTTTCGAGAATTTTATAATATAAATAAAATACATCACACTACATTCTAGTTCAGGGGAAAATTTTATTTCCAAGGCTCTAAATTTATAAAGGAAATAAAACATAAAGTAGAAATTCGATTATTCAGATTAACTTAAATCATCAAGATTTTAATTTATTAACCGGACGTTATTCGAAATTTTATTTATTTATTCCGCTACTCACTAAAATAATAAAAAATTTATTCTACGAGTAATATCGAATTTCCTTTGTGGTTTAATTACTTTTAAAAATAAAATTTCTTATGCAATAAAATTCTCTTGCACATACTTATTATTATATTAATTATCAAATTACCTCTTAGAGACTTTTTGAAGTAGATAGCCAATTATCGGATCTCTCTTGTACTTATATCTCTCTTTTTTGGAAGGTAATTTTAGATGAGCTTTTTGGTAGAGGTGTGGCCTTTTATATATTCTAAACTAAGTGCTTCTTTAAAATACGATATGTGAAATAAGAAACACGCTATTAAAAGTTGAGATTTTAGGTTAAATTATAAATAAAGTCTCCTTTTTATTACCTGAGCAAATTCAATTTTCATATTTAATTACCCATTATCGATTAAATTATTATTTTTTGTTCTTCTTCTTACGATAGCGTTTAAGTCTCTCGGCTTTAATTGGTATTAATTTTATAAACCCTTCTACAATTAAGGGCAATCATATGATAGGGCTGTACATACCTCGCTTAATTAACTCTTCGCTTGGGAATAGATTGTGGTTAATATTCCACGCACACTTTGCAAATTAAAGAAGAGAGGAATTCATTTTCTAGTATAATCTTGCAAATACCTAATGAAGGGAAAGATAATTTATTATATTAGAAAGAAAAGACCTTAGAGATTTATTTTGCCCTTTAATTATTTAAAAAAAAATATATATATTTATAATTGTGATTTAATTTGATTTTTATGAACTCTTTTTATTAAATAAATATTAATATCAATATTTTCTACTAACCGTGACAAAATTCTTGCCCGTCGGTCTAGTAGCAGCAAGAAAATTTTTATGGCTAGCAGTTATTTTAAATAAAATTCATCAAATATATTGTCTAATTCTAGGCTAGAAATTAGATTTTTCATCCTTAGTATTTTTACTTTCTCTTACCCTACTATATAAAATATATAGTGAGAGAATGTATTGCGATTATGTCAAAAATTCGATGTCGAGATTTTTTTTAACATATAGAAATTAAACGTATCAAAAGAATAAAATTTACGTTTAGATATTTTTTTTTATTTTAGTCTTCGGCATCTTAGGCCATATAGACTTTTTACGATACTCAATATTAATATTAATTACGATATATTGGGGTCCAGGCATATTTATTTAAGCCATTTAGTATCCAAATGATTTAAGTAAATTTATCAGTCTGCCTGATATACGAACCCTCGCATCCGTGCTTTAAGATTATTTTTGCGTTTAGAAATAAAAAAAAAAATGAGATAAAATTGAAATAAAATATTTTTGATACTTAATTATCTTATGAAAAGGATATAAAAGTTAAATTTTTCAGAACGCCTAAGGCAGGCTGCGCGGGTAGTTATGAAAAATAAATGAATATAGTCTATTTTTTTTTTCCAAAAATTTCATTAAAAATATTTTTTACATATAAAATAATATTTTTATGGCTTGAATTTGTCTGGTGTATTCATTTTAATATTTGATATATTTATTCCCCCCCCCCCCCCGGGGTTAAAAGGGATAAAAAATTTTTATAAAGTTTTGAAAATACTGTAGGTTCTTTGGCAATATACATAAGTCATCTTTGGAAATTGTTTGTAAATAAAAACAAAATATTTCAATTGTTTGGTGAATAAACAAAAAAAATGTAAGTGCATGCTTCTCGGCGCCGAAATTTCACAAAACAAAAATCAAAAAGAAACATAAATTCAATGATTTTTCACTATATATGAATTTTCTTTAAAATCCGAAACGGTCTTCAGTACAAGGTTTTATATTTAAATTTTTATTTATATCAATTATACGGAACAAAATTAATTGGGACAGCAAGAACGTTTCATTCTTCTAATACCTAAATAAAGGAAACTATTTTTGTCAAAATTTGTATGGTTCTGATTGG
>JAKCPI010029177.1:0-14672 GCA_023213315.1 Euborellia annulipes | reverse complement strand
TGGGGCATTCCACGCCAACTCGACCACTTCTGAACCCGACCATTTTTGATTTGGCTGAAACTTTGTCATCTTTTTATACCCTATTGAAAACGTGTTTGAGAATTTTTTTCAGATTTTAAGACCCAGCCAAAAAAAAGTTATAGCATTTTCAAAAACATCGATTTTTTTTTTAAAATAACCGTAAAACTGTCAAAAATGAACTTATCGGGACGATTTTTTTTTTGAAATTTTTGTCTTTTAAAATGTACTTTTCAGAAAAAAATATGACAAAATTTTACAGATTCATCTTGAACGTTTTTAGCATTTCAGTAAAAAAACAAAATTTCGGAGTGAATGACACTTTTTTTAATTTTTTTTTTTATAAAAAACTTTGATTTTTACTACAAATGCTCTGAAAATTTCAGGTGGGATTATTTCGCTTTCTATTTTTTTTTTTATTTTTGAAAAAAAAATTTTTCTTTTCTCCGCTTATTTATCATGATGGTGCTCTTAAATTCTTCCAGGACCGACTGAGATTCTGAAAATTGAAGAAAAATAATAATAATAATAGTTAGGGGTGATGAAAGTCGAGAAAATTCCATTTTTATCTCGAAAAAATAGAAATTAGTTGTGTATTCAACTACTGAAGAATTTGAAGCGTCAGGTAAAAGCTTAGAGACATGGGCGTAACTAAGGGAGGTGCCGGGGGCCTGGCCCTCGCCCAGAAAACTCCTTGCCCCCTAAAGAAAAATAGAGAAAATATAGGGCTTTCCAGGCCCACCGGAGGATGGCTGAGTCCATGGCCCCCCTTTAATTTTCCTTGGGGCAAGGAGCTTTTTGGGAGGGCCGAACCCCTATTTGCTACGCCCATGTTTTCTAAACTTTATTGACGCTTCAAGTCTTCAGTAGTTGAATACACCTTTAATTTCTAATTTTCAGGATGGGCTTTTCTCGACTTCATCACCTAATATTATTATTATTATTTTCTTCAATTTTCTAGAATCAGTCCAATTCTAAGGATGAACAGTGCACCATCATGATAAGAAAATAAGCGGAGAAACTTTTTTTTTTCAAAAATAAAAAAATAGAAGCGAAAATAATCCCACTCTGAATTTTCAGAGCATGTAGAAAAATCAAAGTTTTATAAAAAAAAAAATTAAAAAAGTGATATTCATCCCGAAATTTAGTTTTTTTTTGAAATGTCAAAAAACGTTCAAATAATTCACCAAAATTTTGTCATATTTTTTCTGAAAATTACATTTAAAAGAAAAATTTCAAAAAATCGTCCCCGTCAGTTTGACGACGGTTCTATTTAAAAAAATCGATGTTTTGAAAAATGCTACTTTTTTTGGCACAGGTCTTAAAATCTGAAAACAAAATTATTTTCCGTGGGAGTATAAAAAAGTGATAAGTTTCAGCCAAATGTGGTCGGGTTCAGAAAGTGGTGAGAGTTGGCGTGCGATGCCCACATATATAATTGCACAGAGTCAGTGACAACATTTGGCATATGCATTGTTGTTTCGTCATAAAAAAATTATAAATGTATATTCCTAGGTCAATAATTTTTAACGATGGAAAACATTGACATAGGAATAAATACATGTATAATTTTTTTATGTCAAAAAAACAATGTATATGCCAAATGTTATCACTGACTAACACTGTGCAATTAGATATACTTATCTGTTCTAAGGACTAAAGAAGGCTCTTAAATTAAAAGAACTGAAACGTTTCCGGCGATTGGAACCGCATACCGAGTCTTTTTATTGGCTGCTCCTGCCCACAATTATCCATCTATAAATTTTATAATCTTATATGACCTCTCCAAAATTCTCATATATGTCCTGAGGATTGTCTCGTAATATTTGTAATTAATTATTACAAGGGTATTTTATGGCTGGTAGAATTTAAATCAGGAATAAAAAATAGAAGAAAATGCAGCCAGGATTTTTTCTTTAAAAAATATATATATTTTTAACAGTTAACGTTTCGGTCTTCGTTAAATCCATCTTCGGAGCTGTTAGTTGTCATTATATACGTAAATTTGGTAATGTATTCAGTATTTTGACTTTTGATAAAGTGTGTTCCAAAAAGAATTTGAATCAAATGACAGTTAACCATGAAAAATTCTATTCTTCTCAACCAATATTTTATTTATACACTATCATAATTCAAAATTATATTAACGTTCATATTTATTTAACCAACGCTGGCCTGATGAAGTCACAAAAGACGAAATCGATCGCCAAAAGATTCAATTAATAAAAAGATAATATTCACATCTGCTGTTTTAATCTTCACCTACTTAATTATAACAACTGCAGACATGGAGCAATACATATATCATTTAAATAAAACATATATATTTGTGGCATAAGTTTGAAATATATATTGAATAATGAAGTACACATCATGAGGTTATGAATGGAATAAGACATTGGACAAAGACCGCCTCGACTTTGCTGGCAGAGACGTGCTCCCCAAAGAAAAAGTCCAAAGGCGTTAAATTGCATGATCTGGGCGGCCAATACCGGTCTCCAAAAGGGATTGTTGAGAAACAGATGCATCTAAAAAGAGTCACTGTTTGGTGTGCAATGCTGATCTGTAATTAAGTTGAAATATTGTGAAGTAAAAGGCTGTTTTTTCTCCTTTGTCAACTTTACGATACCCAGCTAACGACACTTTTATAGAATATAAATTTAATTTATTTTATTAAATTTAAGCATATTAAATTAAAAATATTTCTTTTTAGGTCTACATTGATCCAGCTAAATTGTTACCTGTGAGCTATTTCCTTCCACAACCCCCCGGTGCTGTCCGGAAACGTGGAGGCGGCAGAGGAGGAAGAGGGGGTGGTGGCCGTGGAGGTAGAGGCGGAGGCGGACGTGGAGGACCTGGACGAGGAGGTTTTGGAGGCCGTGGAGGAGGATTTGGAGGTCGGGGAGGAGGGAGGAGGAGGAGGATTTGGACGTGGAGGCGGTCGAGGTGGAGGAGGAGGCGGAGGAAGACATTCTTTTGGTGGCAGAGGAAGCGGTGGTGGAGGTGGCTGGAGAAAATAAATAAAACTCATATTTTTATATATACATTTTATAAATATAACTTTTTAATTTTTTATATTGTTTAAATATAAAGAACCTCTGTAAAATATTTCATTTAAATAATACTTTTTTAATATCAATCGTTTACTTCTTTACTAAATAATAATTCGACGTTCTAATTAGTAAAGTGCCTAACTCCATTTTTGTTTATTTTTCAGGAGAGCTAAAAAACATTTCATTATCATTGTTAGAGTCACTGTTAAACACTTTTCGAACTGAAAAAATTTGAATTGCGCTCTTACCCAGTTCAGGGCAAAAGGAGAATGATATTCTTCAACAGAAAATACAAAAAATGATTTTCAAAAAAAGTGGAGTTAGACACTTTTCTACTGAGAGCGTCGAATTGTTGGTTGGTCATATGCCTTCCGAACTCTTCCCTTAAAAATCAGAATCGGGAAGACACTAAATTATCCCCATCATTATTAACTTTGATCAAGGGTGGCCAATACGCGGGCCGCATGGGGCCTGTCGGGAGTCATGTTTTGGCCACCAGATCTAGGACAATTGAACATACTGACTTTATTGCATAAATCTCCAAAAGAACATAACATCTGTGGCCCGGCAGAAATTACACTTCGTCAAAATAAACATAACACTTCGTTTCTTCTTAAAAAGCCCTGTTCTAATCTATCTTAAATGATAGTGTAATTTATTAAACATTTGATATGAAATATCTTATAAACGTCCCCCATCCTCATCAACAGAACAACAAAACTTTACTACAAACTACGCATGCAATTGACATTTTGATTATAAATTATTAATCAGCATAAAAATTCATGAAAATTGATATCATATGTGGAATATTAAAATTTTTTTAATACTTCATTTATTTAATGTTTCTTATATGGCTTATTTTTTCCCTAAAACAAATTAATAAAGTTTGGCTCAAGTGGTTAATTCGTCCACAAGCAATCTATATTTATTTCCATTCTCACGTAACCAAACGTCGCGAGTTCAAATCCACCTCCTGCACTTTTTTTATTAATTTTTGTAAAATATATAAAATGATATTTCAAATTCTAAATTGCCCCCTCCCCTGAATAAGCAAATTTCCGCTTCCCCTCCCTCCAAGTGGTGAGCTGCACGAGGTTTTTATTTACCACCAATATAATCAGTGAGGCGCTACGGGAGAGGGGGGCTGATATAATTGTCGAAGGGCATTTCCTCTCTCCCCGTAGCGCCTCACTGATTAAAATCTTGGTAAATAAAAACCTCGTGCAGCTCACAACTAGGCCGGTCCCCTTTGTTTTGCGCCCCCAGCCCAGTTGCGCCCGTGGCGGGCGCCTGTTTTGCCACGCCCTCGTTAGGGCCCTGATTATTTTAGTACTGGAAAATATTTTTATTTTTATTTATCTGTGCAAAAATAATTAAATTTGTAATGCTCTTGAGCAAAAATTTTTTGAATGTAGAAAAACTCATATATTTTTCTCATCTCACGTCAGTCTAAAGACTTTAATGTGAGTATTGTATCTCATCTGTTAATCTACATTGAATATTTAACATTTTCATAGAAAAGATGTTCCTGTATTATATTGAATAGAGACAGGGCAGGCAGGGTCAGAAAAAAAAAAAAAAAAAAAAAAAAACAATCTAAATTTTCAATAAAATTCAAAAATGAGCCTTTTTATATAAAATCGATAAACAATCAACACAAACTAGGATACAATTCAATAATAAACAAAGATAAAAATATTTACCATTTTTATTTTTTCTTTATTTTTTACCACCAAATGGCTAAATCATTATTAAAATTTAAAAATTTATCAAATTCTTCTAGTAATTTGATATCTTATAGATATTTCCACAAGTAAGTAGATCAGGTGTTACTTAAATTTTTAATTTCACAATTAAACATTTAAATTTTTAAATAGATCATCTCCGCGACAGATTGCTCTTCATTATTCGCCAAATGCATATTTTGATAAGCATATTATTCATCGTTTGATGCAAATTTCCATCCCTCCATGTAAAGTACAATTGGTATTTGTGTGGATTGATGGAACTGGCGAGCATTTGAGAAATGTTGACAATTGTATTAACTTTGTCCCAAAAACTTTAGAAGGTTTGAAAATGAATAAGTAAGTATTTATTTATTTTTTTTAACTTTTGCATATGTCTCATTTTAGAATTAGGAAATCTTGAAATCGATGGAAGTCAATGCTATTTGGCTCCATGCGATGATGCTGATATCATTCTAAAGCCGGTGCAATGGTACGAAGATCCTTTCAGACTGAAAGGAAATAATAAATTACTAATATGTGAAACATATAAACCCACTGGTGAACCTACAGGTAATATATTATTAATATTTAGAGAAGGTATATTGTTCATTTAAATTCCCTTTTGATTTTAGAATTTAACTATCGGCGATGTTTGGCAGAAGCATTAGAATGTGTCGTGGAGCATGAACCATTTTTTGGATTTGAACAAGATTACACTCTTTTGGACATGAATAAAAGACCCTATGGTTGGCCTTTTTGTGAAGGATATCCCGCTCCTGAAGGTCATTATTTTGGCGGAGTTGGCGCAGAAAAAACAATGGCTAGAGAAATTTTAGAAATTGTTTTTCGTAGTTCACTCTATGCCGGAATAGATTTTCGTGGAAGTGTTGTGGGCCATTTCCCAGGAAAAGTAAGTTAGGATTTTTTATCCTATTTGAGAGTTTTTTTTTTCTTGCTTCTTTTTTTTATCCCTGGTTGGGAAACGCTCCTATTAGGAACCGACCGAATATTTGGTTTCGGTTACGGTTTCGGCCAAAAATCATGGTTTCGGTTTCGGCCAAAAAGTAGCCGAAACTTGAGTCTTAAAAAAAAAAAAAAGGTCAAATGATTTGCCCTTGAAGGAGAAAAAAAATTTTGTCTCCCTAAAAAAAAGGTAAAATGATTTTTACGGAGGGAAAAAAATTTCAAAAAAAAAATATAAATTTTTTTATAGGAAATACAAGTTTCGGTTTCGGCCGAAACTAAGATTGAGGCCGAATATTCGGTTTCGGTTTCGGCTGAAAATCTTATTTCGGTCGGACCCTAGCTCCTATAGCCTACCAAATTGGAGCAATCAAACAAAAAAAGAAAAGAAAAACTTGTATATATATATATATAGGGCTATGTTCATATTTTATATCCCACTGAGCACATATGTCTTCGAGTGAGGGGACACTACTATTCATCAACATCAGCACTTACTTATTAATAAATTTATTTTATTTTTCTTGTTCCTTTTCGAATATCTACACTTTCCAATACAATTTTTGTAGAAATATTTTGATATGGCTCGTAAAACTGATCCTCACAATCTTAATTTTAGTTTTACTACTTATTTTATTCCAACTTTAACCATAAATATTTGACAATATCCTTTCAAGGGTAAAATTCGCATATCAGGTCGGGGAATGAGGGTCGTCAAGTCAATGAGTCTTCAAATAATGGTTTCCATTTAATAATAGATTTTGTTTTTGCCAAAATAAATCAAACAGAGAATCAATTATTTAATCAATAAAAGAGCAATATTCTCAAAAGATTCCCATTTGCACCAACTCATCTTAAGCTCGCAGTGAGCTTTCCATGTCCCTAAAAATCTGATGTGACTGGCACACAGCACACAACTTTCTCTTACCTTCGGTAATCGAAAGTTGTGTTCTGTGCTTGTCACACGAGATTTTTCATGTCGACATACTAGGGTTTAGTTTCCTCCGAATTTATATTCTCATTTTGCCATTGAAATCTTCTGAAGACCACTTTACTCTTGTACAGTGAGGGACAATATTAAGTCCCAACCATGCGTTTTCTACTTGTGATTATTTCATTGTTTTTGAAAAAATATTATATATTTTTTAATGGAAACTTTCTTAGTTCAAACCTAGAAAATTTCCAATAAAGATTTTCATTTTCTTTTATAAAAACAATGAAATAATCACATGTAGAAATCGCATGGGTGGGACTTAATATTGTTCCTCACTGTACAAGAGTAAAGTGGTCTTCAGAAGATTTCAATTGCAAAAGGAGAATATAAATTTTAAAGAGCATCTAAAAAATAATTGATTTTGAATTTTAATCAAAATCGTTGGAGAGAATTTTGAGAAAATCGAAAAAAAAAAAAAAAAAAAACTGAAAAAAATACATCAATAAAGTACTAGTACTCTTTGATCGATTTTGATTAAAAGCTTATTTTCACGCCCTAGGGAGGTGCCTAACTTAAATATAAAATTTCAACCTCCTAGCTCTATTCTTTCATGCTTTAAATTGAACACAGACACACAGACAGACCATGTCGCGAAAACCACTTTTTTGGATTCAGGGGACCTCAAAACGTGTATATCCATCAAAAAATCGACACTATTTATATATAGAATATATATTTTTTTGAAATAAATATATCTTATTGTTATGTATATGTTAGGAACAAATAGAGGATCTCAAGACCCGATTTCCTGATTTTAAATTCATTAATATTGTTCCTCACTGGTAAGACGAGCTTAAGATCTAAAATGTGTTGGTGCAAACGGACATAAAAGATTTAAAAGTTAGAACTTCCACTTGAGAAATTAAGGACCTAGTTTTCCCTTTACCGTCAATAGGTATTAGATTGTCTTGAGTTGGGCCAATTTTGTAACTTTTCGAAAATATAAGGATTAAAAATTCAGAAAATATGTAACAAAAATTCTTTAATAGAACTATTTTCTTTTATTCTTAGTGGACTTTTCGAATTGGACATAATGATAATATAACTTCTTCTGACGATTTATGGATGGCAAGATACCTTTTTGGAAGAGTTGCTGAAGAATTCGGTTTAGTCGTATCTTATGATCCGAAACCTATTGAAAGTGATGACTGGTCAACTAATCGACTACTAGTTGGATATTCAACAATTTGTACTCGTCAAGAAGAGGGTTTAAAGTAAAGTTCTTTTTGAATTATTATTTATAGGAAAAGTTGAAATTTTCATGCCAGATAATGAGCAAAAACGTTATATTTACAGCCGGCAAAATTAAATGCTCATTCATCTTAATTTTGTGCAGTCTACTATTTAATTCTTTGATTTGCAGTAATATACTCCGCCACGAAATTAGGCATGTTAATTAGAGATAAATTTTAATTCATCTGGAATTATATTGATTTAAGATAGTAGATATTTAAATTATCAATTAATTCTGCCCCCACCCTCACTTTTTTTACTCTTGACATTTTGTTGAATAAATAAATAAATAAATAAATTTATTACGACCCGCTTAGAGGCACCAGTCCTCGGTGGCTAGGTCCAACAAACACAATACAAATTTAAATACAATAACAAATACAACAAAACTAGTTTAACATTTCATAACTTCTACCGAAATGACATACGCGATCATTATCTCTATATCTGCTGAGAATCATAGTGGCGAAAGTCCGAAAATTCAATTTTTGAGTTGAGCCTACCAAATGTTGCTAAAAGGTCTTCTCTTTTTAGTGCCAAAGTGGCCAAAATATATTTCCATTCCTTGACGCCTTTTCTCGAATTGTTGAATTTTGGACTTTCGCCACTTCTCAGCAGGCGATATAGTGGGTTCAAAAAAGAATCGAACTTTTACTGAATCAGCTTTATTGCTTATTTTACAACATTTAACTGTTCCCTTCTAAATAGTCCCTTCTACTGGCAGTACATAGTTTTCATCGATTTTTCCATTTTTGGAACGCCTGGAACTTTTTGTAGGACGGCGCGCAAGTTTCTTGTCGCTTTGTCCTGTATCTCCTCTATGATTTGGAAACGGCGTCCAATCCATGTGTTTTTCATTTTGAGGGATGACAATGCGCCAGCTCATGTCACTCCTTGTCTGCAAGCTCTAGCAAAACACCCCATTCCTGTTGTGCCCCATCCACCTTATTCTCCGGACCTAGCCCCAGCAGACTTTCCTGTTTCCCAAACTGAAAAACCCATTGAAAGGACATCGTTTCCAAACCATAAAGGACATACAGGACAAAGCGAAGAGAAACCTGTGCTCCCTCACACAAAATGTGTTCCACGAGGCGTTCCAAAAATGGAAGAAACGATGGGAACGGTGTATTGCCAGTAAAGGGGACTATTTTGAAGGAGACAGTGCTTAAAATGTTGTACAATAAGCAATAAAGCTGATACAGCAAAAGTTCGGTCTCTTTTTGAACACACAAAGTATAGTATAAGCCAGCGGTTCCCAACCCGTGGGCTGCGGGATGATTGGAACTGGGACGCGGATGTCTTAGGAATGAAAAAAATTATATACAGTATATATAGTCTATATATATACACTGGGCCTCAGCGTTTTTTTTTTTTTACCGAAAAAGTAGGGCACACTTCAAAAAAGGTTGAAGGCTGGTATAAGCTCTTGAGAGTTTGAAAGCCTAAGACTGGTCGTCCACTGGAAGCGTAAACGTGCTGCCGCTACAAGAGCGATAACAAGAGTCGTTGTCACACGTGACAGGGGTCGTACATTGCACGCGACTTCGCGCTTCATTTGACCTGTAGCACGGATACGCTTATTGCCGCTCTTGTAGCCCTCGAGCGTTTACGCTTCCAGTGGACGACCAGCCTAAAAGATTATCATAGAAAAAACTAACTTTAGTGCCGCTTTTGACATTGCCTTATATTAATATGACCAACAACCGATAATTATAGGAGGCAGGTGCTTATATATATATATATATATATATATATATATATATATATATATATATATATACACACCTAATGACTAGAAAAAATTTGGTCCTTGCAAAAATCATAAATTCCCACCTATGGATATAATAAATTATTTTATTTTTGATAAATATTTAATTATTATTTATAATGTCAATATACTAATAATTATTTTTAATATAATTGATAGAGAAATAGAAAACGCAATATCAAAACTTTGCAAAAACCATTTACGTCATATGCAAGTTTATGATCCGCAATGTGGAAAGGATTTAAAGAGACGAGATAAAGACAAATATAACGAATTTTCCTCAGGTAATAAATCCAGATCATTTTGTGTAATTTGGAAGAAATAATAATTTTTGTCATTGTTCTATTACCCTATTTTAGGTACGGCTGATAGAGAAGCTAGTGTATCTATTCCCAGAACCACAGCTATTGAAAAAAAGGGATATTTAACTGACAAAAGACCATCATCGAATGCTGATCCTTATCAAGTAGCCAACGCATTAGTCCGAACTATCCTTTTAGACGAATAAACATCCTCCCTTTTAAATGAGCTCACACAATAAAGTTTTCTTCAATTTCATATGCAATTCTTTAATTTTCAATATAGGCTATGTAAATTTTGCAATCTTGAAAAGTATTTAGATATATTTTTATAATCATGGACGTATCCAGGGGAGGGCAAGGGGTAGCTGCCCCCTCCCTTCCAAACTTATAAAAAATAAAAAACTGAAAAAAATGACGCCATCCCCTATCTCCAGTTAGCTTGTGGCATTTAATAAAAAGATATAAAAAATGACATGCCACCCATGCTCTAGGAAATATGATATAAATTTAATTTTTTATTAGAAATATAGAAATTAGAAAAAGCATTTCAAGCAAAAAAAATAAATAAACTTCCTAAATATTGAGAAGGAATAGTTATATATAGTAAAATTATGATATATATATATATATATCATATATAAGTAAGAAAAAGTAAAAAACCCAAATAACAGTGGGTATTTTTAATTGAAAAACTCGGTGGGTTTTGCCCATCTGGGGAAATTCTATGCCAACCAAGTGAATAAGGCCTTTTATAACTTGTTTATTATTTTTATTTAAATGAATATCACCATTATTATAATTCTGTTTTTTACTAATAACAAAGTTATATTCATGTAAGACATTCGAATTACTTGTTATTTATACATCCATATTGATATCAAATTAATTGAAAATTTTTCATTCATCGAATGTATGGGAGGTCATGTATAGGTCTTTTATATATATATATAAGCTTATATATATATTTTTCCTCTCGGCTGCTGAGGGTTTATTGGATTTATTTATTATATTACACCAATTACAACTGGAGGACGTTCTATATATCGATATTTATCGACGCTCTCAGTAGAAAAGTGTCTAACTCCTTATTTTTTTGTATTTCCTGTTGAAAAATATTCTCCTTATGCCCTGAACTGGGTAAGAGCGTAATTCAAATTTTCCAGTTCGAAAAGTTGCCGCACGAAAAGTGTTTAACAGTGGCTCTAACAGTGACAATGAAATGTTTTTTGGCTCTCCTGAAAAATAAACAAAAATGGAGTTAGGCACTTTGCCAATTAGAACGTGGATATATATATATATACACGAGGGGATAGGTAATAAGTAATGCAACACATTTTTTTTTCCTGAAACAGGGGTGGTTTTATTCAGCATTCACATACACCATGTTATTTTCCAATCTTTTAGCTACACAACAGTTTTTTTCAACGTAATCTCCATTCAATGCTACGGCTTTACGCCACCACCTTGAAGTGTGGGCCTGCACGGTTCCATTCCACTGGTTGATGTCGTGCTGCATCAATAACTGCATCATCATCCGCGTAGTGCGTTTTTCATTGGGCCAAACAGATGAAAATCGACGGTGCGAGATCGGGGCTGTAGGGTGGTTGAAGAAGAACCCACTGAAGTTTCGTGAGCTCCTCTTGTGGACTGTTCTTCCTCATCCACCCTACAGCCTCGATCTCACACCGTCAGATTTTCATCGGTTTGGCCCAATGAAGAAGCAATCCGTGGGACGCACTACGCGGATGATGAAGCAGTTATTGATGCAGCAGTTGGCTCCGACAACCAGTGGAATGGAACCGTGCAGGTATACACGCCCTCACTTCAAGGTGGCGTAAAGCCGTAGAAACTAAGTGTATTTGAATGGTGAATAAAACAACCCCTATTTCAGAAAAAATGTGTTGCATTACTTATTGAACTCGCCTTGTATATATATTCTTAATAACAACATTCAAATCACATTTGTGTATATTCAAGAATTAAGCCAGATTATTGGTTGAATGGGCGAATCTCAGGCTGGATCATGTAGTTATTAGCCTCTCAGAAATAGTTAATTAGCTCGAGTTTTATTTTCTTTAAATCTTCATTTAGCATTCAAAAACGAAAGAGATAAAAATGAGGATATTAATGATATTTAGAAACAATGGGAGATAAATAAATATAAAGTGAAAGCAAACCGGGGAATTCAACGAAATATTCGAAAAAGGTTCAGGAAATGTAATGTACATAATCAGGATTGCAAGCAGAAGGGTTTGGAGTGTGAGGAAAGGGTATTTTGTAGATTGAGAATAAAAACGAGACTCGTAGAAAAAAAAGAAAGAAAATAGGGATAAACATATATATATATATATATATATATATGTTCTTGAAGGTTTCCGCGACCGGATGTATGCGAAGACAAGTTTTCTCGGGTTAAGTCGCGTGGGGTGCTGAGATTTACTCGACGTTTCGGCTCTCCTTTTGGAGCCATTTTCGAGAGAGAAGGAAGTTAGGAGGTAATGGTGGAGGGGGTTGTTTACGGGGTCGCAGTCTTCCTGGGTCCCCAGGTCAATTTGGTGGATGACTCAGAGGCGTGGATTGGTCTCTGAGAACTGGAGGGAAGGTTGGGTGTGTGTAATTGTGTTCGGTTTAGGTTGACTACGGGGCCTCAATCACCAAACACACCACCAACACACCGACTTGGGGAGTAGGCAGATTGAGGCCCCGTAGTCAACCTAAACCGGGAACACAATTACACACACCCAACCTTCCTCCAGTTCTCAGAGACCAATCCACGCCTCTGAGTCATCCACCAAATTGACCTGGGGACCAGGAAGACTGCGACCCCGTAAACAACCCCCCCTCCCACCATTACCTCCTAACTTCCTTCTCTCTGAAAATGGCTCCAAAGGGAGAGCCGAAACGTCGAGTAAATCTCAGCACCCCACGCGACTTAACCCGAGAAAACTTGTCTTCGCATATATATATATATATATATATATATATATATATATATATATATATATATATTTTTATTTTTTCCTCTCGGCTGCTGAGGATTAACTGTATTTATTGATTATATTTATATTATACCGATGACAACCGGGGGACGTTCTATATATATATATATATACATAATAACGAGTTTCAGAGTTGAAAATATCAATGATAAATTGTAAAAAAAATAACAATTTTCATTTAACCGAGATATTTAAAAGTCTACCCCACGTTGCGAATTATTCAAATTGATTAAATTCTCTCAAAATTAAAAATAGAAATGTCATTTCATGAATAAAGTTTTATGGAATATATTCAAGGGTGATATAAAAAATTAAATTAAAAACGAAATAAATTATTTTTTAAAGAAAATAAAATATCCAAATTTTATATTTATCATTATTTATTATTAAAAATTTATTAATGTTCCAATTATTTTCATAGACCACTGATAAGAGATAGGAAACAGCATCTCATATAACAAAATCCATATAAAAAATAAAATTTAAATAATAAATTATTTTAACTTTAAAATATGAGATGTAAGAAATTTTTTTAATTAATTTTGTTATTAAAATAATTTTATTGCTTTGAAAAAAGAAAAATATGAATTTTTAACAAACTTGAATTTAATTTTTTTTTTTTGATATAATGAAAAATAAATTAAAATAAAAATAAAAATGTATTTAAAAAATTATTCTAAATTATTTTTTAAAGTTAGAATAATTTATTTTATAAATTTTTTTCTCTTATAAATTTCTCTTTATGAATAAATGTCAGAGTTTGTCACCCATTTGACAGCTTCTCTGACTCGTCTCTGTGATCTCGTGTATGTATCTCTGCCCGCCTAAATACTTATCATAATTTCTCATTTATTTAATTTCTTGATTGTATTTTATTAAATATTTTAATTTATCTAATTATTTTCTTAAATGTGAGTGAATTTTTTATAGTCTGTGTTCGAGCAAAATCTGACTGACAGCTCTTGCAGAAAAGGTAATAAAATTTTGATATTTTACACTTGAATCTTATTAACATTTCGATTAAATTTAAATTAATAGCATGTTTTATTAATTTATAGAAAGTCTTATGCAGTTGTAATCCTAAATATTACTTCCTTTTATTTCCAATTTACAAATAGTTTTGATTTCATTTTGGATCAGACAATATTCATCTTTATATTTAAAATAAATGATTATTTTCTAATTTGAAAGAGAAGAGAATGGATTTATCAAAATCATTTATTAATTTATACCCCCATTTATATATATTTGATCACCATTATTAAATAAAGATTTTTTCTCTTTTATTTTATTTGTTAATCTTTTGGCATGTGACTCAAGTACAATTTATTTACTTATTATTTGCATGTCATTTGTGCATGAAGGGAATTATTGGCTCAAAGTTTAACAAGTAAAATATAATAGAAAATTTTTTATAAAGTCTCTGTTAATAATATCAATTAAAAGAGAATGTGGGAATAATGGACTAAATTTAAATATATATATATATTTGATTAATCGTTAAATAATACACGATACAACATTTTAACTCAATCACATAAAAAAACGCACACATTGGGGATCTCAAATCAACAAATAGGCCTAATCACAGCTTACATTAAGAATAATAAGA